>BQNB010104714.1:13559-23758 GCA_026074375.1 Tanacetum coccineum | reverse complement strand
AATGTGCAATATTGTTTAGGGTAAGGTAGTATAAAAAGAGGTGTTATAACTCTTTTTTATTTTTAATCATCTTTGTAATCGTTTTTTGTTTTCTTTATTTTTCATCTGTGTAAATCTTCATATCTCCATCTTATAGACTGAAGATTAGTAGTTAGGTTTATCTTTGTGTATCTGAACTCAAAACTAGTTACAACATTTAAAGTGGTAGTCTAATGTTGTGAATAAAATAAGTGGGGAGGTTGGTTGAATTCATAAAAACTAGTGCTATTCTTGATCTTTGTATACTTTTTCACATGGTATCAGAGCTAGGTTGCTTTTGATATGAAGATCAAAAGTTTTTTCAAATTAGGGTTTTATATTTTTTGGGGCTTTTGTGTTTTTAGTTCAAATATATGTAGATCGAGTTGTTAATTGAATAATTAGTGGTTGAATTAATTAATTTGATTAATTCTTGAGTATATGTGGTCGATCAAATTTTAGGGGTTTTAAAATTTAAGGGCTTGTATTCTTGGTTGTTTCTTGATAATCAACAAGTGTTGATTTATCATATTTGTGGTTAATCGTCAAAAATTAGGGTTTTCCTATATCAAAACCCTAATTTAAGGGTTCTTAGGTTTATCCTTGAAATCATTGATATTGAGTTTTATCTTTTATACAATTTAAAGATTTCTTTATCTAATCGAATTGTTGTTTGTTTTTCAAGTTATATTGTTCTGCTGCATACTTGGTTGGTTATGAGACATCTTGTCTCATTTGGAGTGTTATTTTACGTTCTCTATAACACCCCTCACACTCTCTCCCTCTTTAGGTTTTTGTTAGTTTTTAGAATGGATGAAAGTGATAATTTAAGAGGTTATTTGTGATTAGATAGTTGGAGTTGTGATTGGTGGATTGATTGTGGTTAAAGGTGTTTGGTGTTTATAAACTCAGTTTTAGTTTTGTCTGGTTTCCTGAGTATACACCATTTAATTGGTACTATTAAGGTGAATCTTGACCTACTTCTAAAAAAAAGTAAGGAATCTTGGTTCATTAAGCCTATTAGTAGGTATATACCTTGTACTGCACTTATAACTGAGTTTATACTACCATCTGGTGGTTTTGTGTTTTGTTTTGTTTTCTCTGTTTGTATATTTTGTTCTGTCATTATGGTTGATGGTGATAAGCCTCCCAAGGATAAGGCTAAGGCCTCTGGTTCTAGGGAAAGTGATATTGATCAGTATGATCCATTGTTCTTGTAGTAATGACACAAGTGGGGTACTTTTAATCAATTTTGAACTGGAAGGTACTAAAAATTAAAGGTTTGAAAAGCTGCTATAGCTATTGCTATTCACACTAAGAATAAACTTGGTTTTATTAATGGAAAATTAACTAGACCTGGATAGGAAGGTTTTAAGCAAGAACAATAGGATAGATGTAATTCTGTGGTGCTTAATTGAATTCTTGGTTGTATTTCTCAAGATGTTTTCATGGGTCAAGTTTTTCTAATAATGCTAAGACTATTTGGGATGAGTTAGAGGAAACATATAGTAAGCATGATGCATCTGTCAATTTTAATATGCATTATAAAATTCATTCTTTATCCTAATTTGGGTCTGCCCTGTCTGAGTATTATCACAAATTCAATGCATTATAGAGGCAATATAACTCTCTTGTCAACCTGCCTGACTGTATTTGTGAGAAATCTGACAAACTAAATAAAGATAATCAGCTGCTTAAGTTGATGCAGTTTCTTATGAGGCTTGATGAGATTTATGCTCCCATAAGGAGTATAATTCTCACAACTGACCCCATACCCGATGTTAAGGGTACTTTTGCTACTCTATCTAGAGATGAATCCTACAGGGGTTCTCAATCTCATAATTTGTCTAAAATTGGTAATTTTGCTTTTGTGGCAAGACCTAATAATAGAAATAACAACTGGAATACAAGTAATAATCAACCTAGAAAGCTAAATAGGCCTAATTTGGTTTGTACTCACTGCAATATGAATGGTCATACTGCTGATAGATGTTTTGAGCCGGTGGGTTATCCACCCAACTTTTAGAAAAACAATAACAATGGTTTTGTTAAGGGTATTGCTAGTAGTAATGCTATTTTAAGGAATAAGAACCAGTCAACTAGTAATTCTTTCACTGATGACTAATATAAGAATTTGATAGCCTTGATTAGTGAGAAATCTGGTTCCAGTTGCAGGTATAAATTGTGTAATCAGTTTTTGTTCTTCTAGGTTTTCTAATCATAATTCCAATATAAGGTCCTACAAACTTTATATTGGATGGATCATTGACTCTAGGGCAAGTCAACATATGACTTACACTGTTTTAAATATGTTTAATGTTGTTGAGGTTTCCAAGCTTAATATGATAGTTGGTCATCCTAATGGTACTAAGGCTGTTATCACCCATGTGGGTAGTCTTAGGCTAACTGATCAAATTGTCATTCATGATGTTTTAGTTGTGCCTGGATATGAAGTCAGTTTTCTGTCTATGCATAAGCTAAGTAAGGATAACAAGTTTAGAGTTATTTTTAATGAGGATGTTTATGTTATTTAGGATTATGTTCAAAGGACCTAAGTAGGGACTGGTAGTGAGAGTAATGGGCTGTATGTTTTAAATACAAGTAAAAAACTTGTTAATAATATGAAGGTTCCTGTAAAACTGAATGGATCTTTGCAGCCTATAAAGGATGATAGCCAGTATGTATAAATACATATGACTATGTAGAAACAATGACTATGAATACTATGTGTTAATGCGGAATCTTAACACATGTACTAAGAAGAACAATAAACAACTGAATAACAACTTTATTAATGTGTTCTTTGAGGATTACAGATTGCTAACTATGATATGATGTATTCTCTATGATCTAGTGTCGTCCTGACTAACTATGCCTAGGGTTCCTTTTATATATCAAGGATAACCCTAAAAGGCTTACATATCTTTTTCTAAAATATCTTATAAATATCTTTTAAATATCTTCTCAACGGTACTAACTAACTAACAGTACTTACTACTTTGTACTGTCGGTACTAAGTATAACTGTCAGTACTAACTATTTGTACTGTCGGTACTAAGTTAAAAAAGCATTAATCCTAACATAATAATATTGAAGTTTACTGTTTGTCTAAATGCATATGGCATAACAGACTTGGTCATCCTTCTGACCAAGTTATGAACATTTTAAAAACCAAACTTGATTGTGAAACGGATAAAATTGACAATGTTTGTGATGTTTGCCATAAGGCTAAGCAAACTAGAGACCCATTTCCTCTAAGTGAACATCAAACCAAGGTTCTTGGATGGATTGTTTACTTAGATGTGTGGGGACCTCATAAGGTTCAAAGTAGAGAAGGGTATAAGTATTTTTTTGACTGTGGTGGATGATTTTACTAGAGCTGTTTAGGCATTTCTTTTAAGGGGGAAAAATGAAGTATTCCAACATATTATTACTTTCTATAACTTGATTAAAAATTAGTTTGATAAAACACTTAAAGTTTTTAAAAGTGATAATGAAATAGAATTTATTAATCAAAGTATGGAAAGGTTTTGTAAAGAAAAAGGAATACTTCATCAGACTTCTTGTCTTTATACCCCTTAGCATAATGGTATTGCTGAAAGGAAGTATAGGCATTTATTGAATGTTGCTAGAGCCCTTATGTTTCAGGGGGGATACCATTAAACCTGTGGTTCGAGTGTATTTTAACAGCTGTTTACCTAATTAACAGGATACCAAGCTCTATGCTGTCTGGAAATTCACCTTATGAATTAGTGTTTAGTGTTGAACCAAATCTTTCTCATTTAAAACTTTTGGTTGTCTGTCTTTCTCTACTGTGCTTAATGACTCTGAAAAGTTCTCATATAGGTCTGAAAAGTATGTGTTTATTGGTTATTCTAATGATAAGAAAGGTTATAAACTTTATAGTCTTGAAAGTAAAAAAGTTTTTTTATTCAAGGGATGTAAATTTTTATGAAACAGTGTTTCCGTTTAAAAACATTACTGAATGTAAAGAGTATGATATGGTTTTTCATAATAAAAACAATCTTAACCTTTTTAATAATGATGAGAATGAGTCTAGGTCAAGTGATCCCTTGATCATGGGAGAGATAAAGAGTCTGAAAATAGTGAAGGCATAGACCCTATATCATCTGAAGGTATTGAAAATACTGGTGTCACTAAAAGGGATGAGGGTGAGCATCCTGATGACAGTGAACTAGCAAAAGCAATCAGTGATATAGAGGAAAATGCAACACTTGATGAAAATGATAAAGAGTCTGAGGGTGATGACAGTTTTTATCAAGAGTTTAATGAGATGTTTAAAGCACCAAGTGTGGTTCCAGACAGTCAGAATGCTTTTAATCCTAGAAGGTCCTCTAGAAAGACCAGTATGCCTAAGAAGTTTAAAGTCAAGTATAATATTGACAAACAAGTTAATTACTCAAATTTAAGTCTTAAAAATTATAACTTTTTTACTAATCTGAACAAAATAATTGAACCAAAGACTTTTGATGAAGCATTAATAGATTAAAGATGGGTAGAAGCTATGAATTTAAAAATGAAGGCTCTTAATAGAAATGGTACCTAGGTGATAACTAAACTACCAGTTGGTAGAAAACCAATTGGTAGTAAATGGGGTTTTAAGGTCAAATATAAGTCAAGTGGAGATTTAGAGAGGTTTAAGGCAATGTTAATTGCCAAAGGGTATAATAAGAAAGAGGAAATAGATTATGAAGAGACTTTTTCACCTGTAGTAAAAATTGTTACAATTAGATGCATATTGTCTTTACCTATGCATAATAGTTGGCCTGTGTATCATCTGGACATTAATAATGCATTTTTTATGGTGATCTAGTTGAGGATGTATATATGACTCTCCTTGATGGTTATTTTTCTAAAGATGATAAAAGGGTTTGTAAATTGACGAAGTCTTTATATGGTTTAAAGCAAGCACCAAGAAAATGAAATGAAAAACTTACTTTAATTTTACTTGAAAATGATTTTAATCCGAGTAAAAATGATTTTTCATTATTTAACAAAAATAAAGATGGAATAATTATTGTTTTACTTGTCTATGTTGATGATATAGTTGTTACTGGTAACAATGAAGATGAATTCAATAAGTTTAAAATCTTTTTAAGTTCAAAGTTTATGATCAAAGATCTTGGTAAGCTGAAGTATTTTTGGGTATTGAAGTGTTGGATTCTGGTGGTAATTTGTATCTAACTCAAAGAAAATATTGTCTTGAGTTATTAACTGAGTTTGGTGTGCTTGCCTGCAAACCTTGTGGTACTCCTATTGAGTCTAAAGAGGGTATTATGAAACCTTTTAAGGCCATAGTTGTTGATATTGATCATCCTTTAACAGGGATAAACAATTATTAAAAGTTAGTTGGGAAATTAATCTATCTTACCCATACTAGACCTGATTAAGCTATTCAGTTCATGTTCTTAGTCAGTATATGCATACATCATTACAATCACATTTAAAATTTGCTTTTAGAGTTTTAAGATATCTTAAAAATGCTCCTGGAAAAGGCATCTCTTTTAATATAGGAAATGAATTGATTTAAGGGTGTATGTAGATTCTGACTAGGCTAAATGTAAAGTTACAAGGAAATCTGTTATTGGATATGTTGTGTTTATGGGTAAAAATTTAGTTTCTTGGAAGAGTAAAAAGCAGTCTATGCTTTATAAGTCTTCTATAGAGGTTGTGTATAGAGCCATGAATAATGTAACCTGTGAGGTTATATGGATCTTAAAAGTGTTTACTGAGTTAAATGTTGATACATCTATCCCTGTTCCTTTACATTGTGATAATAGTTCAACTAAACAAATTGCTGTAAATCCTGTCTTTCATAAGAGGACTAAGCATTTTGAGATTAAATTATTTTTCTTGAGAGAAAAAGTTACAGATGGTGTTGTTAAAACTGTAAAAATAAGATCAGCAGATAACACATCTGATATTTTTACAAAAGGGTTGAGTGTTATTGATCACAATAGCTTTTGTGAAAATCTAGGAATGTTTGATATGTACAGGATTGGCTTAAGGGGGAATATTAAGAATAATAAATTAATTCCTCATGTAAGGACTTATGATGAGACTATGTTAAAGTCTCAAGGTTGAAATGGTAATATTCCTAAGTTATTTGTAGTTTGTGTGCAAGTGTTTTATATCTGTAGGGACTAAAAGGAGCTAAATGAAAAGTTGTGGAGCTAAGCTGTAAGGACTGAAGATGCAATATTCTTTAGGGTTAGCTAGTATAAAAGAGGTGTTATAACTCTTTTTATTTTTAATCATGTTTGTAATCGTTTTAGTTTTCTCTCTTTTTCATCTGTGTAAATCTTCATATCTTCATCTTAGAGATTGAAGATCAATAGTTATGTTTATCTTTGTATTCTACATCTGAACTCAAAACCAGTTACAATATTTGAAGTTGTAGTATGATGTTGTGAATAAAATAAGTGGGAAGGTTGGTTGAATTCATAAAAACTAGTGTTGTTCTTGATCTTTGTATACTTTTTCACAATAAAACACACACCAAATTGCTATCATATTTCATCATCTATTACATGTCAATTTCAATCAAGTTCAATTACATATTACGTAGACAATTGAGACCCAGTTATAACGTAACATATAACTGAGAGCCCATCAACAATCAGAACTCCACGTAGGGAAGAATAAGCAAAGTTGAGATCAATGTAGATCCAAAATTTAGTAAAACCCAATGAACTAATCCTAGACACTTATTTTTTCATCAAAATAAAAAAACCCACTTTTTACCTCTTTTTGAATAATAAAATATCTTGCAAACGGTAAATGGTCAAGCGACAAAAAATACACAATCGCAACGAGAATTAAATTATCTTTCTATAGAGGGGCACTTCTATATACTTTCGGCGAACTTTTTTTTGAATTTTTTTTAGTTACGTTTTAGAAAAATCACATGTGATTTGTATGACAATCACATGTGATTTCATAAAATCACATGAGATTTGTGATCTAGACGTAACTAAAAAAAATTCAAAAAAAAGTTCGTCAAAAGTATATAGAAGTGACCCTCTATAGAAAGATGATTTAATTCTCGTCGCGATGAAATGTTTCGTTTTACGTAATGATTAGCGGTTTGTGAGATATTTAATCTTTTTTTAAAAGATGAAAGTGAGTTTTTTTAATTTGATGAAAAAATGGATGGCTAAGATTAGTTCATTGGATCTTTACTAAATTTTGAGTCTATATTAAACTTTTCTCTGAATAAGCTAAGGGTAAATTTGTCACAAATTTGGTAATAGGTAAGATCAGGCATATATGAAATTAGGTAAAAGCTATTTATTCTTAATGTACTATCTCAGAATACTTATTTTGCTTCATCTACCTCCCAATATTGTCATTTAACTTAATGTTGTCCACACCTTTCATATACAAAGACGAAAATGACCTTGTCTTCTTCCTTACTCTTTTGAAAAAATGTCTGTAGGTCAGTCCAACCAAACCAACCTATTTTGACCGAACCTAAAAACAACATGTTCAATCAAAACCCTTCCTTATGATGTTGGATATTCTTGCATTTCGCGCCATATACTGAAACTTACCCTAACATAAGATGTATAAGACTAAGAGTAATCCGACTAAACCAGGTGACCAAACCAGACTGCTACATCAACGCCATCTCAGCTTTCTCTCTGTTAGACCAAACAGTGACCAAACCCTTGTAATCCGACCGGACAAGTGACCAAACACTTTTTCTAAAAAAATTAAAATTTCATTAGTTAAAATAAAACATTACAATAAATAAAATTAAATTAAAAACAATACAATAAAATTAGTGCTCATTTTCTCTACGCCAAAGATGTTCGACTAAATCGGCTTTGAGACTAAGATGAGCGTCCGAGTCGTTAATATCTCTGATAACTTGTAACCGATTTTCTTCTGATCGTATTGGATCATCTTCACGATGTTGTTCTTCCCGAAAAAACTTGGGAGAGATTGCCTTCTTTCTGTCTTTTATGATCATATTATGTAATATGATGCAAGTGTACATCAATTTCGTAATTGTCCGAAGATTTCGTGACCGTGCAGGAGTTTTGATTATAGCCCACTTTTTCTTTAGCACGCCAAACGCTCGTTCCACATCTTTTCTTGCTGCTTCATGCCGGGTTGGAAAGGGCAGAGAGAGAAGTGACGCGCGCGCGCACATGTAACGTGAAATTAAACTCGGTTATTATTGGAATGTTTTGTTGTCGTCGGGATCTTGAGATTTTGGTTTTTGGATTATTGGAAGACATTGTTGTTGTTGTTGTTGATAGTGATCTGTATGTTTTGTAATACGTGGATGTGAATTTGTGTTTGTTCCATATACAACTAAATAATATAGTGGAAATGTTTAAATGTTTCATTCAAGTCATTTATGAAAATTTATCATGACAACCAACCGTTCAATCTCTTTCAAATACATTTATATACATTTTTGTTCAATCTTTTTCTCCATTTAATCTCCTCATTTCCTCTTTATGTTAACAATAAATGTATATGATTCAATGCAAATAAGCTAATTTACTCTGTATGTTATTCGAGTAAAAGTTAGAGCAATAATTTCGTTATGGTCATTCAGTATCAATTAAGCATACATTTTTTGTTTGCCTGACACTTTATTGATGTTATTAATTATTTCATGAAACATTTAAAAATATAGTGTCCAAATCAAGTAAAAAGGTTATTTCTAGAATGGTTGATCGGTTCACACAAATATATTTTGTCATTTTTTGTCTTCAATTTGCTCGGCACACATCAACCTTACCCCCTAATCATGTAGACCCAACAAAATGGAAAAGGTTTGGTTTGGTTGGTTTACGTAATGGGGAGTTAAGGTGGAGGTTGCTCATGAAGACCATACCAATCGTAAGATGGAAGCTACATCAGTACTAAAGCTTTTTTTCAAGGTATGCTAAAACATTTCAGGTAATATATATTATTTATTATAATTATAATATATTTATATATATATATATATATATATAAATTATATATATACTTATATATATATATATATATATATATATAAAGCAATCTTATCATATTAGTCAATATAGTATAAAGCTGTAAGGTACTACCATTTTCGCGCCTTACAATTATAACACATGATCAATAAGGATATAACATATTTAAATATGTATGGGAAACGTGGATCTTTGGAACCACTAGAACAATGCCATAGATGATCATCAAAAGGAACCACTAGAACAATGTCAGAGGATCAATTGGTTCCCTGAAAAAATAGTGGTGATGGCAGCAGCTACCTCCAATGGTATAGTAGAATGAGGATACGTTTTAGGTGCATATCAAGTTTAAAATTAAATAACGTAAAAGTATAACCTGCTCCTTTTCTTTTTAAAAATAACTGGATATATAAATAGAAGGAAGATGAAGTGTGTGAAATGATCAAATTATCCTCAAAAAATTATTCATGCCATGTAGAATGACAATATTGAGAGTAGATGAAGTATTATGAGATAGTACATTAAGCATAAATAGCTTTTACCCTATGAAATTAGGAAGGCATTGAAGGACATATATGAAATTATTCTTTTTAAATGAAGAGCAAGAATGATTATCAGGGGTGTCTCACGTTTTTATGTTACAAATATTTTATTTTACAAAGTAGCTAGAAATTTTGAAATTTTTTATTTAAAATGATGCTTAATTTGAATGATTTTACAACAAAGGTTTGATATTTTGAAATTATAACTTAACATGATTTCATTTTGAATATTTCTTTAGTTTCCAAAAGCTAAAATATTCATTTTTTGAAGTAGAAATCTATTTCATGTAGTACAACTGGGTTCTATACTATGTGGATGCAAGTCATGCAACTCCTGAATATGCAAACCAAGTGCATGGGGTAACAGGTGACTTTTTTAGGCAAGTCAGAGTAGTAGCCTGATGCATTTTGGTATACTACTTATAAAATAATATTGAGTATCTTATCAACCAAAAACGTAATTACTTAGAAGTAATCTTGAAAGTATAATCTAACTCAGTTATTTTTTTTGGAAATTACACAAACGAAAACACATAACTCTAATATATATACATTTTCACACAACATAACAATCTCACTTTCGTCTTTCCCAAGAGTTGAACCCAAAACCTTTTGGTTGGATAACCATCTCATGGATACCAATGGATGGTTACTCCTTGCG
>BQNB010104714.1:0-13470 GCA_026074375.1 Tanacetum coccineum | reverse complement strand
ATATTTTAAAGATTGTTCATCAGCTTAAGAAAAATAAGAACTTGCTTTTTCTACTAGCATTTAGAGAAAAAATAATCATAACTTAAGAATAAAGGCCAAAAAGGATTGGATCAAGGAGTTAAACAACAAACACAAGGTGAATTTTCTTTCTATTCAAGAAACGAAGTCAGATCATATTTCTGATATGGACATCAAATCGTTATGGGGTAATTCTAAGTTCGATTGTACTATTAGTGATTCCATTGGTAATTCGGGTGACATTTTATGCGTTTGGGATCCAAGCGTTTTTTGTAAAGAAAATCACATCATCTCGGACAACTTTATTGCGCTTTATGGTTCATGGGTCTCCAAGAAGGTAAAGTTACTTATGATATCTATTTATGCTCCTCAATCCTCCGCTAGTAAGCGTATTCTATGGAATTACATTTCGAATCTCATTGGCTGTTGGGATGGGCATTATATGGTCATGGGGGATTTCAATGAAGTTAGATGTGTGGAGGATCGTTTCGGTTCGGAGTTTAATGCTCAAAGTGCCAATGAATTCAATTGTTTTATTTCTAACTCGGGGCTAATCGAAATTCAGTTGGAAGGTTACTCATTTACTTGGTCTCTTCAATCGGCCAAGAAAATGAGTAAATTAGATCGTTTTTTAGTTTCGGATGGCTTACTCTCGGTATTTCCTCATCTATCGGGAATTTGCCTTGATAGACATCTCTCGGATCATCGCCCTATCCTACTTAGGGAAGTGATTTTTGATTATGGGCCTTCTCCTTTTCGGGTCTATCACTCTTGGCTCAATTTTCAAGATTTCGATAAAATGGTTTTGGAAACGTGGAATAACATTGATATTGATGATAGAAATAAGATGGTTCGTTTTAAGAAGAAATTGCAAATCCTTAAAAAGAAAATTCGGTTATGGGTTAATGATTATCGCAAAAAGCAATCTGGTCACCTCGAGGAGCTTCGTTCTAATCTGCGAGATATTGACAAAGAGTTAGATCAAGGGGGTACAAACGAAGTCATTCTCCAGAGACGGTTAGAGATTTTGAAAAACTTGCACGATATAAATTCTGCTAATGCACGTGATTATATGCAAAAGGCTAAGATTCAGTGGGCTATCGAGGGCGATGAAAATTCTAAGTTCTTTCATGGAATCATCAATCGTAAACGTGCGAATTTGGCCATTAAAGGTGTTATGGTGGATGGTGATTGGGTGGACGACCCATGTCGTGTTAAAGAAGAATTCCGTCTTCACTTTGCTAATCGGTTTCGAGCTCCAGTCGACACTAGGTATAAACTTAATTATACTTTTCCTAATAAGTTGCAACCTGATCAGATGGCCACTTTGGAGAGCCCGGTTTCCAGAGACGAAGTGCGTAATGCGGTGTGGGGCTGTGGTGAGAACAAATCGCCGGGCCCTGATGGGTTCTCGTTTGAATTTTTTCGCAAATTCTGGGATACCGTAGGTTCTGATTTTTATGAGGCGGTGGAATGGTTTTTCGAACATAGCTCTTTTTCTAGAGGATGCAACTCTTCGTTCATTGCTCTCATCCCGAAAAATCAAGATCCTAAGTTCGTTAACGATTATCGTCCTATTAGCTTGATTGGGAGTCTTTATAAGGTTGTTACTAAAATCTTAGCCAATCGGCTTTCGTCGGTCATTCCTGGGCTTATATCGGATGTTCAAACGGCGTTTCTTCCCAATAGGCAGATTTTGGATGGCCCCTTTATCATTAATGAACTACTTTCCTGGTGTAAGCATAAGAAACAACAAGCTATGGTGTTTAAAGTCGACTTTGCTAAGGCTTACGACTCTATAAGGTGGGATTTTCTAGAAGATGTGCTTACTGCTTTTGGTTTTGGTCCTAAATGGTGCTCGTGGATTCGTGGTTGTCTTCATTCTGGTATGGCTTCGGTTCTGCTCAATGGTAGCCCTTCGTCCGAATTCCAATTTTATTGCGGTTTGAAGCAAGGAGACCCCTTAGCGCCTTATCTCTTTTTATTAGTCATGGAGTCCCTCCACCTTTCGGTTTCTAGGGCCATTGAGGCGGGGATTTTTAAGGGCATCAAAATTGATTCAACTCTAAATCTTTCTCACCTTTTTTATGCGGACGATGTGGTCTTTATAGGCGAGTGGTCACCTTCCAACCTTTCTGGTATTACCAATATTCTCCATTGCTTTTCCTTATTGTCTGGTCTTTCGATCAACCTTAAAAAGAGTAATCTGCTTGGAGTTGGGGTTCGTTCTGAGTATGTCAAAGATGCGGCTGTGAACCTATGTTGCTTGACTATGATAACCCCGTTAAATATTTAGGGGTCGATGGTTGGGTGGTATTTGTGCCACTTCTCAATGTCTTGGTAGGATACCAGTGGAAAGCTTAAGGCCTCGGCTCTCCAACTGGTAAAACTCAAAACCCTCTCTGGTAGGAGGGGGAGGCTTACCCTCCTTAATTCGGTTCTTAGGGTCGACACCTATCTTATTATGTCCATTTATAAAGCCCCCAATCTTGGTGCTTCATTCGATGGAGTCCTTGCGAAGGAACTTCTTTAATGGTTCTCAATGTAATGAGAGGAAAATAGCATGGATTAAATGGACCACGACTCTCGCGTCCAAGAAAAATGGTGGGTTAGGTATCTCTAGTTTGTATGCTTTAAATAGGGCGCTCCTTTTCAAGTGGGTTTGGAGATTTATTTCTCGGGACAATTCCCTGTGGTGTCGTTTGATCTTGTCTATGCATGGTTCCAAGTTACCTTCCTCATCCCATTTCTGTATTCGACTTGGCTCTCCATTATTCCGGGAAATTCATTCGCTTAAGATCGAGGAGTAGTTTTGGTATCCCATTGTCGCATATATGTGGGGCAATGGGTTCCGCACTTAATTTCTGGAGGAGGTTTGGAAAATCCGCGATATATCCCTTGTGTGTTTTGTTTTCCTCGCTTTTTGGCTTTGAAACTAATATAAGATAGTTCTGGTGGCTGTGAAACTCTGTCTTCTGTTACTTCGTCTCTTGTCGTCCAGTTAGAGGTGGGTATGAAAGTTCGCTATTCATCTCTCCTACAAGAGTACATTAGAAGAGGGACGTTTCTGGTCGTTCGGTGGAGGATAGTGGAGTTTGGGATTTAAAATGCGGAAGGGGTCTTTTTGTGTCTAAAGACGTGTGAAATCTTCTTGATGATGTTTTTCTTCCAAAAGCCCCTATCGCTACAAGATGGATTAAGTATGTGCTGATAAAACTTAATGTCTTCGCTTGGAAGGTCCATCTGAATCCTTCATGTCCTATTTGCCACTCAGAAGATGAAGACTTAGCACATTTGTTTTTTCGATGTAGTTTGGTCACGGACATCGTTAGGCTTGTCTGCCGGTGGTGGAATATAGCATGGGCGTCGATTGATTCGTATTCCAATTGGCTTCATTGGTTCAATGCTATCAGATTAAGTCCTAAAGTTAAAGATTTGCTTGAAGGAGTTTTCTACATAACATGGTGGAGTATTTGGAGGTTTCGAAATCATGTCCTCTTCTCGTCTCTCGTCCCCCCGCAAAGATGTTTTTTTTGATGATATTGTGTCGCGTTCTTTCACATGGTGTCGTTCTAGATGTAAAAGTAATTTTAGTTGGGTTAGTTGGTTGCAACATCCCTATTTGATTTCTTTGTAATTTTGTCTCTAGCTCCTTGCTAGTGTTTTGTTCTAATAAAGTTGTCGTTCAAAAAAAAAATCTATCATTTTTTGAGTAACGGAATTGTGCTTTTTAGCGGCACTTTGCGTTAGCAACTAGCAAGAAGCTGGAGCCAAAAAAAAGGAACATTACGTAATATAGGAACAAATTCACTCTGGCAACAAGTCGAATTAGTCAAACCTAAAGTTACATATATGAATCTACTTGGAATTTATATAGACAAAAGAGTAATAGCTTAACAAGCGTGGTTGTGTCGTTAGAACTTCAAATTAGGTGTGCTTTGTTGTAAGTGTCGTTTGAGCTTCATCCGTCACATGCAATTGTGGTTGACTGTCTTTTTAGATTGATTTCGAGGCATACTTCTTTCCTTATGTTCATATCGGCGAGCTGCTTGTTAGCTTTTAATAAAGAAATTGCCGCATAAAAAATAGAATAAAAGGCTTAACAAGTATCACGTTTAGGCTTGCAATTAGCTAAAATTAGTAGATTTTTAAACGTTGATATGTTCACTCATTGCAGATCTTAATTAGTTGTAAAAGCGTAGAAACATTATTCTTCTTTTTATGCTTATGAAAAACCAGTACATTTCAGTCACATTTAAATATAGATTGGTGATTAGTCTCTTGCGGATACTTAAAAGAGCGTTCACCACCTTAAGAAAAATGACACCATACTTTTTTCAGCATCTACAGAAAACTTATCATAATTTAGCAAGAATATACAATATAATCATTTTCCACCTTAATGAGTTGTTTTTTATTAACGGCACATTGCATTAGCAACTAGCAAGAAGCTAGAGTGAAGAAGAGGAACATTAGACTTTGTTGGAAAGGAACTCAGTCAGGTAACAAGTCCAATCAGTCAAATCTTAAGTTACACATTTTGAATCTAACTGAATCTCATTAAATAAGAGAATATCATAACACGCGTGATTGTGTCGTGTGAACTTCAATTTAGGTATCATCTATATATCTGTGGTTTCGTTTGAACTTCATCCGTCTCATGTGGTTGTGTTTGGGTGCCTTTTTAGACTTGTTTGTAGGCATGTTTCTTCTTGGTGCTTATATCATTGAGCTACTTGTTAGTATTTACGAAAAAATGCCGGTTAAAAAAAACATAACAAGCGCTTTTAGGCTTTTCAGAATTAGAAGGGACTCATTCAATTCTGATATCCCCAAGCAACCCAAAGTCCCAAAGAACAGAATGCACTGCATCTTCAAAGCACTGTACCCATAACTTATATGGAAAATTAAGACCATAAATGACCTTAAACAAACTTAAATTACCATACCCAAATGGGTAGGATCACTTCAACAAACGATCACTCATAAGTTTTTGTTTTTTTCAAACATCTAGAACTTAAAAACAAACAACATGAACCGAAAGTGCTTTTTCTTCTTCCATCAATAAGATTTGTCGCCAAGGAAGTCATAAGAGGTGATCGAGCTCGTCTGAGGGTCCAACGGCAAGTTCAGGTTCAAATCTAAACTAGCACATACAAACGACGGATTACTAGATGTTGTTGCTAACGCCATGGAGTATTTCCAACAACATTCTCATCACCACTCATAATTACCTCGCTACCTTGTCCTGCAAAACCCATAATGTATATCTTAATTAAAATTTAATATGAAATGTAGATTTTGATTATTATGGAAAATAGTACTACACATATCCAGGGACAGAACTGAAGAAAGTACAACACAATAATTTAATAAATTAACTATATTTAGTATTTTCTTATACTTGGGCATGTTGTATATATTTTTCTATCATTTTTAGATTAATAAATTTTGGATGTTCAGAAAATGAAACTACCAAGTATAGGATAGGTGATCATGGGACCAACAATCGGTGTAGAACTAATGATACGCTCGTTGTTCTGCAGATTCTGCACAGATGAATTAGTCCCAACAGGATGATCAACAAAAGCAGTCGCAGAGAAACAATATCGTCTATTATTCATCACATGATGACGCCAATGATCAAACACATAATCCCTGGTCACTGGTAAAAACCGATCCAGTCGTGACCATCTGAAGTTAGTATATCGGTCTTCATGGTTCATCAACTTCTGCCATCTTAATCTGCAGCTATTGCCTATATAAGATTATATATGCATGCACACACATTAATACATATGTTGTTAATTGATTAACTAGATTTGTTTTAATGAATCGAAATGCAATAGAAAGTTTAATTACTAGATCTCCCAGGTATCTCGGCCGCTATCCATTTCCAAACAAAGTGATACCTACGAACGCAAATCAGTCTAACAAGCTTGCAATCCTCTGAAATAGTCCAACGACGTAGAACTACACCTCGTTGATTCACCTGTGGTTGACTGATTTCCACTCCTCCTTCTTCTGTTGGTGACTCATCATCGGAAATAATAATTATTTCCGGACTGCAGAAGTTGATATTTAGATTAGTTAACTTTTCATTATTTAAATTAGTAAAGTCCTTTTAATGTTCTACATACTGAGTTGAGTCTTTTTTTTCTTCAGCTGCTGCTTCTTCTTCATTATTCTTCTCCGCAGCTGCTAACGCAAGTGTCTCCATGTTGATGTCATGAACATCAAGCACATCTACCATATTGCTGAAGAAAATAAAATAAAAAATGTAACTTATACAGCTAAATACAAAGCGTAAAAAGTTAGTAATTAACTACTTAAAGGGTTTTTGGAAACTGAATCACCTTTGAGGAGAGGAATCCATTGTGAATGTATATATATTCTCTATTGTCTGGTAACCCTTTTATAGCAAAAACCAATAAGAGCAAGAAAAATGTGGCATGCAGCAGAAATTGTCATAGATAGTAAGAATATATATCACATGTATTTTAACCCTTTGATGTGTGTTTTTTAAAATGATGATGTTTTCTACACTCCCAGAAAATAATACCACCACCAGTTATATAATCAACTTTCTTTTTTTGTCTTTATTTAACTGGCGGTGCATGGAGAGATTTTTAGTATGTCTGTATCATCTCACTACTTGGAAAAAAAATGTGATTTTTGTCAAAACTATTACTTCACACATTATTTGATGCATATGTGCTATAAAAGTATCATGTGACGTAATTGTTATATCATGTGATGTTAATCTTGTACATGTGATGTATATGTAATTGATCACATTCTTATCTGAAACGGGTTGGAGTACTATACACAGTTTGATCTTGATGTGGGTTCTTTACAAATGCTACATTTTTTTTGTGATATATGTATTTATTTTATGTTCAAATGTTTGAAATGACTAATTCAAATTTCAAGCTATTTAGATGTGAGCAAACCTTTGGCAACATAATCAGTACGTAGATATATATTCATATGTCAGTTTGAAAAAGTTAAGATAGAAATTAAGATTTAGTAGTATCTTATAAAAATACACAACTTTTTACAGAAAATTAAAAAAAAAAAAAAGAAAGAAAAATGTGGGATGTGTTTTTTAATTATATGATTAATACAACAACAAAAAAGTTGTCCAAAAAATATAAAATTCTTCACACCAAATTAGACGCAAATGATATGTATCGGAAGAAGATATAGATTATTTCTTATGTTTAGTTGAGTCATTTGTAAGTAGTTTGCCTATTTAACGGGCTGAGATATGAGATTCACTCACATCCATTATACTAAATCGTTTTTTAAGTAATAAAATTTACCGGAGAAACCTTTTAAAGAAAAGACGCAAAATGAATAAAAATCGCTAACAATAATTTTAAAAACACTTTTTGTTTGATGAAAGATGCATAAACATTTTTGCCTATCTTTTTTTCAATCACTTTTTTAATATTTCATTTTTTTAGTATCAAACAATTACTATTGATTTTTTATTCGAGCCTCCCATTTATTGTGAATTCTTTCGGTTTTTTGACAACTTTTTTCATATACGAGTACTTTTTAAAACAACTTTTTAATCTAAAAAGGGTAGGACAAGTTTTCAACTGTAAGATGAGGAGATCAACGGTTATGGCTCTATGGCATTAGTCATATAGAAATATGGTGTAAAAAGGGTATATTGGTCTTTATATTATAACATGAAATTAAATTCTACCGGCAGTTTTATGTATGCGACATTTATGGCTATTTCAAACAACTCCATTATAAAATCCTTTTTTTTAAGCGATTAATGATGAAGATTTTGATCATCCTTGCGATTTCTTGTTCTCTAACATCTGATTTTTTGTCTTTCAACAAGGTGTTTGTGGGTTTAATTTTAGGTTTGCAGATTGACATGATTTTTTTTGTAGCTTCAATGATCAGTTTTGTTTTTTATTGATGCTTTTATTTTTGTATTCAGCTCCAACACGAAGGTGATGATGATGTTGAAATGTTTAAATTATTCTAGCTCGACGATCCAAATTAATGAAGATGATGATCCAAAAACGGAGAAGATGCAAAACATATAATGAATTAATGAAGATGATGGATGTTGCTTATTCTAGCTCGGCGATCCAAATTCAATGATGATGCAAATTTGGTGATGACGATGCTCAAATGTTTATCAACGTGTAAGTTTATACCATGCATCATAAGTTATACGATGCATCTATGCTCGGTATATGTTGCATCAATAAACTTGATGATGACGTGATTTTCGGGTTTTACAAGTATTCCTTTTTCTAGTTTGGGGTTAGGGTTTAATTGCCGGTTTGAAGTTCCTGATGATGATAAACTTGATGATGGTGTGAATGACGATGATGATTATCATGTTTAAGTCTGTAACGAAGAAACTTGGATGCATGCATTTGATGTTTTTTATAAAAAGAAACTTGCATCTTATTTTGGACGATGATAAGATGAATTAAGCTTGTTCATTTGTTTACTGTTTTATATTGTTGAAGGATCAAAATTATGATGCAAATTGATGTTTATGAGAGTAACTAAAATAATTTGCATATGGATTGCGAATTTATATTATCAGCGTCGAAAATAAAATATTTATATTAATAATCTTAAAAGTGGAAAAAATAGTCTCCTAAAATGATGCAGGGATAAGTTGAAGTGCAGAAAGACTTAATTACCCTTAAATGGTTGGACAAGTGTCAAGTTATAGTGGTATCTTACTTATTTTAGTTTAAGATGTTATTTTACAAGAACCGATCCCTAGCAAGTTACTCTTAGATCTCGCCTAAAGTTAAACAATAGACCAATAAACATGAAAAATATTGAAACAGTTCTCAGTAATCATTTTACATACATATAGAGAATCAAGTGTGTCATATAAATTCGAAGGTTTATTTGAAATAAGTGTCTCAAAATTTTATTTATATTTATAATTTAAAATTAGAATTAACTACAGTAGATCATTTCTCTCCAAAAGATTGCTTGTCAACACTAAAAAAAAGAGTTAATTAAGATACATGGTTTTTAGATTTTATTGTTTATAACCGCAGTAGCGGTAGAGTTTCTAGTGGCACCAATAACAAAAACAATACCCGTGCGTTGCACGGGTAGACAGTTATTATAAAATTAAAAAAGAACTTTAATAAACTAAAATGACATAATAAGCATGGTTCATACTCCTGAACTCTTATCAATGTGTTACATCATGGAAGTCAAACTATAGACTGACAATTCATAAAATTATAGCACAATTCAGAATATTATCATTCACACTTAGAAATACCGTGCCAAGTATCGAAAGTTTTTCACGACACATAAAATATGGAATGCATTGTTGCAAAGTAACAGTCTAGTCATAATCCCAGGAGAGAGTGGCATCGCCTAGATTACTTGATGTACTTTATGGCAAAAATCAACGCTACAGAGAAGTTGTAAAAGGCTTTCTTTCGTGATATTGTTGCACATTTAATTGAAGATACCATGCCAAGTATCGAAAGTTGCAATTAACCGTCTAGTCATAATCGTAGGGGACAATGGCATCGCTGGCATAATAGTTTGAATACCCGTGCGTTGCACGGGCACATAAATTTCTGACTGCGTTTATATAAGTTTGGAGACGTTTGAATAATTTAAGTTCAAAGGATAAATGATATAAAAAATCAATGTGGTACGTAAACAAAATATTATATATATCGTACATTAACACCGAATATAAAGACATCAAAAATTAAGAATTTAAAAAACGAACCAATCTTACGTAAATGTTATTGTACAAAATGCAATAATAAAACATATTAAATCAAGTTACGTTGATATATTCTTATGTATCCAATTAATCTTAATGTGTATTTAAGAAACTAAATTAGACCTGGGACACATATGAGCACATTCGCACTAAGTGTATGCATCTTCTCGTTCGAGATATACATAGGTCAAAGTTAGATTTAGTTGGTCGAGTGTTGGCACCCCATCACTTCAACTCATAATATGTGAGAAACGTCATTAGAATAACAAAAAATTATGTCAAAAGTAAATCTAACACCAAAACTATTCGGCCTAAATCAATGAAAAGAGATGTAACTGCATATCATACTTTTGTGCGAATCCACTTTTCATGACATCTCGTCCATCTACAAATCAAAAAACATGAAAAGAAACTATTAAAAATTAAAGTCATGAACATCTTTTGAGTACTCAATACACGTTAAAGTATTCAACTTACTAACTACATGCATTATTTATATAATTATATCCTTAACTTTGAAGCACCCAAGCTTAACGTACTGATCGCTTTTCCTATAGTCCAAAAGTCCAATGCAGAAACGTCCAGGTTCCAAACAAATGCGAGGCGAAGATTGACTTTGTGCAAAACGTGGGTCATATATAATGCGTCGACCCCTTCGGTTGTTCCATATGTACCCAAAAAGGATCAAAATCGACCATTACCATCATGCCGAAACTTTTCTTGTGAAGACCAATTAAATTATAAGGGGTTAATTTGTTGTAAAACATACCAGTGAAAGTTATGAAAAAATAAATCCTTGCATAAACAATGTGAGTGTAGACAATGGTTTCTTTGTTGTAAAACATGCATGGACAATCTAAAACTCATAAAAAATTATTTAACTAAATTTCTCGTAGGTTTTTTAATATAGAGTGTGGATGGAGTCACGTATCAAGTCCAATAATACCAACAACCTTTTCGAAATTTATGCAATGGATTCATATCAGATAGAAATTTATGTATTTAAATTTTGAATAACCTTTTCAAATATATTTATTTAGAAACGTGTGCTAATTATGTAACCTCTTCCACTACTTTTTAGTGATGCTTTTAGATAAAATCTGACTTCATTTTAAGTGGTCTAGATTAAATGTGCCTTTGATCCGACGTTGAAGAAGTGGTGACAGGTCATAATTGTTTCTCTCTGCTCCGCAAACAATAAATAGATATAATAGTATGCCTTTTATGGCCTCCCTTAATTTGCGCATGCACTTAGGAAGTTACAACAAAGAGCCAACAACATTCTGCTCATATAGACAGTCATAGCGCGGTGATGCACCAAATTTTCATTTACAAGCTAGTCAGAACCATGTTTGTGATCATATATTATCTGTACGTGTGCATGGAGCTAGCATTTCTGTGAAAATTACAACAAGAACATATATGCATGCATGGAAACACAAGTCTATCACCAACGACTGCATATATCACAGGTGCCCAAAATGTGACTGCAGATATTGTGCTTGGTATATACATATAAGAACGGTTACATAGTAGGAGAAGGCAAACGGGAACAAGCTGCGCCGCTAGCCCCTTTTGTATTGCAAAGCGAATTCTAGTAAATACAACATTTATGGATCTAGGTGTCATAACATTACTGTTCATAACACGCTGGACTCTAGTAAGTAAGTAGCTCAACCGCCCCAGGTGCAAGGAAACCAAATGTATCAAACGCGAAGGGGATAAACACGTGTTGATTTTCAATGCATGCTTTCTCATGTTTTGTTACTTTGTACGAGGCGGCTTTTAAAGCAGCCTGACTCACTGTAAAACCCCGACTGCTCAACCCCACGAGAGGAGAAACCCCGGTCAGATCAACGCATGCATGTTTCCCTCTAACCCATCCAAATACCAAAACGTCAGCTGTGTGGATCTTCCATCTGATGGGTCAATCAAGAAATTCACAGGTGCCTCTTTCTTGACAGAGATCCTAGCACGCCTACATATTTCGAAAAGGACGTCCCTGA
The DNA here is from genome assembly GCA_026074375.1 of Tanacetum coccineum. Classification (NCBI taxonomy): domain Eukaryota; kingdom Viridiplantae; phylum Streptophyta; class Magnoliopsida; order Asterales; family Asteraceae; genus Tanacetum; species Tanacetum coccineum. Next base: position 1,692 of record BQNB010104714.1, on the reverse strand, counting down.
CCATATTGTGTCGGTACTTGAAGCCCGGGAGCTCTTTACAATGAACTGCATGTTCCTCAAAGGAATCCGAACATGCCTTGCGACAAACAGGACATATCGCGTCAACCGGAAATAATGGAATCATAAGACGATACTTAAGGATAGTGCGATATTCCACTGGTGACATATGTTGACCAAGCCCGTCTATGAGGATAGCTAGTAGGAAATCCTAAGCAGTTTACGCCTTTTCTTATGAAGTCTAGGCGCTGATACGCCGTATCTTCTATTCTAGATACGACTTATGTATTCAGAAATAAGTAATCTTTAAATATTATCGTTCTAAGCTCCAAAATGTGCGCCTTTTAGCTCGTCTTCACAAAACACTCCGTAATTACTGCAATTGACAACTTTAAGCAATTAAGTAATAATTCTTGCAATAAGTATATAAAAGTGAGTAATTTTTTTAGGATAAATGATGTTATAAATGTAACGTTATTTGATGTCATCATATACTATGATATGACAGGTAGTGAGTGTTTATTTTTCCCATTTCCTATAAATGTTATAATTCATTATTACACCGAGAGAAAGATAGAATCCAAACATTTATGTGAGGTGCTAGTATATAGTTTTCGTACTTTTAATTACGAGGTCTAATTGGTTATGCCATAAACTATATTTATTGAGTAGATTAAATGCCCCCGATATTACTCTTGACTAGGTAGAAAAGCTCATTTACTTGAGGACAAACAAATCTTAAGTGTAGGGGTATATGATGAGGTGTCATTTTATACACTTTTTCAGGACTATTTAACCCCCTAAATCCTGCAAAGATGCCCAAAATATGTGCTTAATCATTTCTTTTCATGTTTTTAGAATTTGGATGACATTTGGAAGAAATACATGTGACTTGGACTCAATTTGAGAAGAAACGGATAAGATTACAACTCTACATGGAATTTGATCACATATGGGCATACAGTTCGTGGAGACGGCGTCACAAATCCTTGTGACGGCGTCAGAAGGTCCTAGAGACGGTGTCAGGATCTTTGGTGACGGCGTCTGTGTAGCCGACAATGAGAATCCCAAAAAAGATTCTACGGGTTGACGGCATCGCCAATAACAAGCGACGGCGTCGCGATTGATTTCTTATATATACAATCATTATTTTCTAGGTTTTAGTGCGGGAAACTTTAGGGAACAAACTAAACTTTGTAGTAGCAGTTCTTAGACGTTTTTAGGGTTTATAACCCTATTGTAATCATCATAACTCCATGATTTATTGAAGTGAAGTTCCTTTATCCCTTTAATCTTTTAATATGTCTATGTATTATTTGATTAATTGTTCTTCGCTTTCAATTAACATGCTTGGTTAAATATAATTTGTGTTTGCTTATGATTGCATGAAACCTAGTTGTTTATCTTGAATTATTGCTTCTTGTTAATGGTGTGCGCGTTAGGCTCTAGAAAACTAGCTTCTTAAATGTAACGCGAAGTCGTCTAGGGAAACGCGGCTAGGTAAAAGGATACTCACGCAACAATCTTCATACTACCTTGCCATTTGGGTTGATTCCTAGTTAAGTGTTTAATTTATTAGATACTTACATATTGCATTGCGAGGGTGATGAGTAATAAAACAAGAGAAGATAACTAGGGAGGAGTGCATGAGTAGGTAAACACATTTGGTTAACCATAAGAGTTTTCCATCAAATT
>BQNB010104713.1:449-23758 GCA_026074375.1 Tanacetum coccineum | reverse complement strand
AGTACATTGCTACTAATTAAGATTTCATAGAAGTTGGAAAATAAATAGATCACTATTTGTTTTTACTGGTTATGTAACACTTACAATGTTGTCAAACCCAGTGGGAGCATCATGATTTATTTCTGAACAAGACATTAATGTAATGTTGTCTAATTCAGTGGGAACTACAAGGTTTATTATCTTGGTAGTAACCCAGATTATTTCTCGCTTGTTTTGAGATAATATATAGTTTTCCGACTATACACACTCATGGTATTAAGGATAGTCATGCACTATTTCTTATTAAACAAAGTGGTTCTATATCTACTTGTAACGCTAATATATGTGACATCATATTGTCCACATAAACAAACGAACGTCATGTTGTTTGACTACATGTATGATGTTGTGCCATGCACAAGTGGGAGAAATCTTTATTGTGTGCAAGGTACAACACATGACAATAACAATATGATTAGATGTTTTTCTTGACCGTAAAGTAAGAAAATAATATCTACTAGGACTTATTGCCCTATTTAGAACATATGTCAAGATATGAAATAAAGACTACTTCAAATAAAATGTTTATGTGTTTTTGGAATGTCCAAAATAATGAAGTAATCTCGATTTAAAAACTACTTCAAGTAAAATGTTTATGTGTTCTTGGAATGTCCCAAATAATGAAGTAATCTTGTTTACCTTGAAATTACTATTGAAGCTAAAGAGTTGGCGTTCAGAATTACTTTAGTTAAAAATGTTTATGTTTATTGTAAATTAATAAACATGAAGTCCTATAATTGTTGAAAGACTTATAACATAAAGTAAGTTATGTCTTCTAGTGATGACATAAACAAAAAGTCCTTGAATTGTTCAAAGGCAAAATGATATATAGTAACATGTTATATCTCTTGAAAAGATATGTACATAGAGTTTTTGAACTAGTTAAAATCATATACATTATTGCATGCAAATAGGTTTTAAATACTATATATTCAATTTGGTTGGACATAATTGATTAGTATGTAACCTAAAGAGTATTAAGTTATTAGGATTGTGATAAAGTCTCACAATTAAACTACTCATAGAATACCATATATTATGGCATGTCTAGAGTGTTGAATCAAATTATTTGATTTTAATAACTTAAATATTTTACCTCCAAAATCTGTCAAGGTTTGAAATTGAGTATGTCTTGTATATACTAAATAAAACTCCAACCTAGAAGGTTAATGAGACACCATCATGATTATGGAATGTGATGACTCGCATTAAGTCTTAAGAAATTAAAGTTCTGAATTTGTTAAAAGTCTTATGAAGAATGACATTAACAAATTAAACTCAGGAACTATCAATGTATCTTGTAATGTCCCTCTACATGCTAAGTAATTATAGAAGAGTTTAAAATTACAAAAGGAAAGATACTAAGATTGTATATGTAAATGTTAAACCTCATAATAAAATAATACTTGTTCATAGATCCGCAAGGATACCTAAAATATTTAATTGATAAATGTTATATCAATATTAAGGAATATGAGTCACAAGATCATGGTGAACCTATTAACGAGATGCATTGTTGAATTTTGAATTCAGTAAATGACTTAAACTATGAATGTTAAGATGATGTCCATAAAGATAATCAATTTTGGAACTTGATTGATCTTTAACTTAACGGTTAGACTGTGAAGTTAATATTAATTTCTTCAAAAGAAAAGAAATACTCAAGTGGTTTTGTTTCTTTGTTTTAAACTCATAAGAAAAATGTTGTACACATATTTAATGCATGCATTATGATAGATTTTTAATCATACTCAAGCAATTGATTGTGATTAAATATTCTTTCTATGTGCATTAATTATATAAAGATGTTTGATTGTCATATTAGTGTTCATATTGATGAAATATGACAATAGAATTTAAAACTCTTCCTTGAATGATTGCTATTGCGAGGAGGGTTAGTAATCAAAGGAGTTTATGAATTCATATAATCTTTATAAAGTGTACAAACGGCAAGAATCCAAGTATGGATCATTGCAAGCATTTAGATAATAATCTTAAGTTTATTGTTAAATAAAGATAACTCTTGAGTATTTCTAAAAGCTAGTAGGAGTATTATGTTCAGGTTTTCTTCACCTGAAATATTGAAGAAATTAAACATAAAACCTTGAAATATATGTTTATTGTTATAAACATATGCGGTATATAAGTCTAACACAACATGGCATACCATTTAGAAAGTCTCAATGGATACATATCTTTTGATAATATGGAACATGAATGAAATCTTAATTTGAACTAAAGGATTCATTATGTACATCATATTGTGTAGAGAAATAATTGTATCATGCATGAATGCAAGATGATTTGACAACATTGGTATTTAATCGAAAGTTGTTAGATAATCATTGAATTGAATAATTTAATAGAATATATTTGGATTTGAGAATTCATTCCTAGATTATGGATTTGTCCATAGTAATGAAAATCTCAAGATATATATTGCAACAATTTGTTGTGCAATTAGAATAAACCAATGAACTTGGAGTTCATGAGGTGTTAAACATTATTCAGATAATATTCATTATTTATGGATTTTAAAAGCACGGGGTTGTTTATGTATACGGATGCTAAATCGAATTGAGATGACACTCAATACTAGTCATGGTATGATTTCATTTTTAGGATGACCATGTGGACTAGTTGTGCTTAACTGAGAGCATAATTGCATTATACATTAAAGAATAAGAATACTTTATACTTTTGGAAGCTACAAAAGATGATTGTTGTCAATAGTTGATGTCACACACCTTATGAGATATAGTGTGTTAATATTGAGATATTTGTATAAAAAACAATCAACATAGATATTCAAGAACTTCATTAATTGAATTCTTGAAATAAGTATTCTCAAATTCCAAAAGATCAAAGCTAGTTGTAGTTATGTAATCTACGATTTGTTAGCAAGTACTATCGTCGTATCTTGAGGCATGATTCATCAACTAGAATTATCATGCATTTGATCTATTTAGTTTTTGGATAAGAGATGTTAAGACAATTTTATTAATGATAAAGATACGTGGTATGAAGTTATATTTAATATAAATTATGTCCTATATTTTTATGTTTAATCCATGAATAATATCTTTATTATTCTAAATGAGTCCGTTGTCGATCAACAATATGGGAATATAATTGAACTAAGACAAATCTGAGTGATTGGTGATATCTTGGATATTAAAGGATGTGTCCGCCAAACTCACATGATATTCATAAGACGAATATTAGACTTCCCCAACTAACAAGATTATTACTTTATGGATCGGCGTCATTAAATAAATCTTGTAAGTGGTTTTGTTTACTAAATCCTTAGACTTGAGATGCAAGTAGGTCTTGCATGTGTGGATAATCCTTCTTGGTGTGGTTTAAGTTATCCTTAATAAAGTAGCTAATAAGGACTATTTTTAGAAGTGATTGTGAAGCATATGACTTGGCACTTGTAGTCAATAAAGAATTTGTTCCTTTAATAGTTAAAGAATGATGCCACTAGGCTCCTCGTAGGGTTAATCAGATGTATGTGTGGCCGTACCCAAAAACTCAGACAGATATGCCTCAATGATTTTTGGTAATCTTGATTAATCATATATACGAGAAACATAATCGTTAATTGATGGAATGACTTAGATCCATATCCATTTTTAACACGATATCGGAAACAAAGGGATTGTAAATACTTAAATCTTTTAATTTTGACTATATGAAGTACACTCAGGTATTCCTTCCTGGGAGTATTGGCATGTTGCTAGACGCTTACCAATGTTATTATATTATTTGAGACATGTCCAAGTGGGAGCTGTTGGGATATGTACATATATCAAATAATATATGTTCGGAAAATTACGTAAGCCTATGAGGGCACACGCGTTTACACAGATGATACGTTTATTAATGTAATTAATATATTTATAGTATATCAATTATATTATTAGGTTTCACAAAATAATTAAACGGTCGTTAATTATAACGTTATACGTTTGATAATAATTAATAGATATTAACAAGTGAAGAACTTGTTAGTAGAAAAACCAAACCCGTGAGGTGTTTGTTGTGATCGGTCGAACTAGAGAAAGAAGGAGGGGGTCGAGTGTCGTTTATTGTAAACTTGAGGAGGTGTCCAATTATGACTTCGAGACCAAGTTGTTGCACTATATAATAACCCTTGGGAATTATTATATGGTTTGACATATTCATAAATCCCTTTCCTGTTTTATTGCATGCGATTGGTAGATTAATCTACTATGGTTTTGATTGATTATTAAAACCAATATTGCATGCAAAGTCAAGATTCTTTGTTGCTTATTGCATGAAGTTCGATGGATGATTAAACCCTTTGTGGTTTCGATCGTTGTGATGACAAAACCTATAACAAGAACAATGTGTTCGGTTGTTTGATTCATGAAGGAAGGACTAGCATCCTAGCGTATCTCGATGACGTGTAGTGTATGCACACCATAGAGGTTATCTACTTTGGTAACTTGTTTGTTTGTGTGGTATTCTTATTATACACACGCGTATATTCAAGACGGTGTAACGTTTATTGCTAAAAGGTACACATCTCTAATCTTGTTAATTGTAAATTCTATACACGTTTTATGTTTTTCGTTGCGTACTCGTTTTTTAATGATTAATAGTTATAAAAACCCAACATTCTTGCAGCCTTCTGCAAGAAAGGTAAGAATACAAACATTTCTATAGGTGTCAATTTTGACTCATTTTACTATAAAAGGCTGATTTGGGTTAATGTTATATCTGTGAGGTCAAGTAAGCCCGATGTTCCAAACACCTTGAAAGTTACTCAAAGGGTATTTTAGATTAGCTAAAGTCACTCAAAGAGTATTCAAATGCTTTAAAAACCATATAAATTATATTTGAGATCAATAACATTATCTATTAAAAACCCAATTGACTGGTTTATTAACCCGCCCATATTGCCACATTTAGTTTTTTTAGCTGTCTTTGAATTGGTTTTGAGATTCTTTTACAAGTGTATCTAAAATACAGAGGGGTGGTGTACCAAGCACTGGTACTGGCGGAGAAGAGCGACCTCCAAAACCCAAAGAACAGTAGAGGCTGCAAAAACGTGGTTTGCATTGGAGTATGGTGGTCCCAGATCAGGGTAAAGATAATCAATGTCCTAGCTACGTACCAAGATTGGCTACCGGATATTACTTAGAATCGTGTAATCACTTTCCAAAGTAAACTATTCGACCCTAATGCCTGGGTATCACTAATATCTACTTGGGATAAGACCAAATGTATGTTCTTGTTTGAGGCAACAATCAAGAACCCTAGCGCATCCAAGTGTTTAGGTTTATGTGTATGTTTTCGTTGTTTTTCCACATGCAGAATGTGAACTCCTATATATAGGAGAATACTCAAGTCCTTGATCAAGGATTTGTGAGAGATTATAGGAGATATAATCTCTTCCATAAATAGCTTCCTTGATTTCAGGAATTAGTGGTTACATGACCATAATTATCGTGGTCATTAACTGTGATTACTACCTACCATATGAAATGGTCAAAGTAGTTATATGTCAGCGAATTCTATCCAAAGGGTTTTCCTTTCAGCGTCCTAAAGCATCAGCTAGCCCGCTGAGGAGCATACCCGCTGATGGTTTAATACTGAAACAACCTCTGATGAGCTAACCCTCTGATGATACTTCCTCTGATGGATTACTCTGTGATGGTATCCTTTAGCTTACTCACTCAGTGAGTTACAAAGCTAAATCCATCAGACTTCTGATGAACATCCTTCAGTCCAGAGTCTAACTCCCAGAGGGGTTAACTCACTGAAGTTCATCAGCGACTAGAATTCCCTTAACTACTATCTGAGTCAGGGTGTTCAGGGACCTCTAGGTGTACACTCCGTACCTCCACCCCATATATCGGTATGAACAGATCCCTATAATTGAACTAAATTTCCAACAATCCTCCCCAATTTAGTACAATTCCTTTGCATGAAAATAACACATAAAACATACAAGTGCATAAATGAAAATATCCCGAGGATTGAATTTCCATCTTAGTAAATACACGTTCAAATATTCGAGAATCAGGGTGTTCTAAGAATTGAACCCTTCAACCATTTGAGTACCTGAAGGTAAATACACATAAGTTTTCAAACACTTAAACGCACCTGACACTATTACATAGCCATGTGTCCATATCCTATTCATAAATGTTATAAGACCCAAAGTCCATGATCCCTGAGGCGGCAAAACCTCAACATTTACATAGGTGGTTCCTCTTTATTCATGCTCCTGCTAAGCACTTTTTCAAAGAAATTAACCATTGAGAAGTTAGCAACTTCATCCTTCTTTCAGCAGGTTCCAAACACATCATTGGGATGATTTGTAAAACATGTGCTTCAGCCCTCTGAATGTTTAGCTTTCCACATTGAACTCAGTTGCCAAGTTTCTTCAGCAGGGAGTTGGGTGTCCTAGCATTCAGCGACTTGATTGGACTTTAATCCCATCCATTTAGCAGACTTTATAACCAAGTCTCTAGTCAGACCCTTCGTCAAGTGATCAGCTAAATTTTGTTGAGACCTTACAAACTCTATGGATATCACCCCATTCGTGATTAGCTCACAAATCATGCTATGCCTGACACCTAGATGTCTAGACTTCCCATTGTACATCTGGCTATAAGCCTTTGCCAATGTAGCAGCACTATCATAGCGAATAGAAATAGGTGCCATAGGTTTAACCCACAGAGGAATCTCAAGGAGCAAGTTTTTCAACCATTCTGCTTCCTTACCAGCGGCTTCTAGAGCCATAAACTCATATTCCATTGTAGAACCAATGATACAAGTTTGCTTCTTGGAAGCCCAAGAAATTGCACCACCACTAAGCAAGAATACCCAGCCACTGGTAGATGAATTATCTTTAGTGTTGCTGATCCAGCTTGCATCAGTGTAACCTTCCAACACTGAAGGATAACCAGAGTATACCAATATATAGTCCATGGTTTTCTTCAAGTACTTCAGTACCCTCTAAATTGCTTGCCAGTGCTGAGTACCAGGATTACTAGTATACCTGCTCAGTTTTCCCACAACAAATGCAATGTCAGGTCTGGTACACGTCATGGCATACATTAGGAATCCAATCACTCTAGAATACTCAAGTTGAGATACAGCCAGACCCTTGTTAGGCATCAGCTTCTCACAAGTATCCAGAGGAGTACTAACTGGAGTGCAATCAGAGTAATTGAATTTCTTTAGAACCTTCTCAATGTAATGAGACTGGGAAATTTCTATACCATTACTCTCATGTTTAATCCTTATACCCAAGATAACATCTGCCTCCCCAATGTCCTTCATAGAGAACCTTGATGATAAAAATTCCTTAGTCAGATACACCTGAGCTTGATCAGTGCCAAAGATCAGCATGTCATCAACATATAGGCAAATGATGACTCCTTTACCAGATGCATCAAATTTGCTATATACACATTTGTCAACTTGATTAAGTAAATAAACATTAGACAAAACCACTTCATCAAACTTTTGATGCCATTGCTTAGGTGCCTGTTTAAGCCCATATAGAGACTTAATCAGTTTACACACCTTGTTTTCATTGCTAGGCATGATAAAGCCCAGAGGTTGGTTCATATAAACCTCCTCTTCCAGTTCCCCATTCAAGAAAGCTGTCTTCACATCCATCTGATGAATAATCAGACTGTGAATAGATGCCAGAGCAATCAGCAGTCTTATGGTACTTATTCTTGCCAATGGAGCATAAGTATTAAATTAGTCTATTCTTGACCTTTGTTTAAAGCCCTGAATGACCAGCCTTGCCTTGAACTTTTCAACAGTTCCATCTACCTTCATCTTTCTTTTGAAGATCCATTTACAACCCAGAGGTTTGCAACCTAGAGGTAGATCAGTCAACACCCAAGTGTTATTGCCCATAATGGAGTCTATCTCGTCATTAATTGCTTCTTTCCAAAAGGAAACATCCTGGGACTTCATTGCATCATCAAATGTTTTGGGTTCATCCTCAACATTAAAGCAATAGGAGTGTTGGTCAGAGACCTCATCCCTTGTTCCTTCAATTAAGTATAATTAAAATTCAGGCCCAAAATCCTTTGGAGTCCTATGCCTTTTGCTTTTTCTAGGCTCAGATTGCTGAACAATCTTATTAGTGACTCTTTTAGAGACCACTGAACCACCAGAGTCTTTAGTTCCTTTTACCAGGGACCTCTAACTTGGTCTAGGAACAGATGAGAACCTATGCTCATCAAAGATAGCATCCCTTGATTAAATGATAGAGTTAATAGCAACTGAATCATTAGGTTCAATAATATAGAACCTGAAAGCCTTGGAATGCTCAACATATCCAACAAAGATGCATTCAATGCCTCTTACACCCAAATTTTTTAGCTTTGGATCAGGGAGTCTTACAACTGCCCTACAACCCTAAACTCTGAGGTAATTCAAGTTTGGTTTCTTTTTAGTCCAGAGTTCATAAGGGGTAATCATGTTCCTTTTATTGGGAACCCTATTTAATAAATAGCAAGCTGTTAACATAGCTTCTCCCTAGAACCCTTGACTCAGACCAGAGTAGGACAACATGGAATTAACCATTTCTTTCAGCACTCTATTCTTCCTTTCAGATATACCATTTTGTTGTGGAGTATAAGGGGCAGTCGTTTCATGGATAATACCAACAGACTAAAAATACAGAGTATCCATGTACTCACCTCCCCTATCAGTCCTGAATCTTTTGATCAGAGACCCTTGTTGTAATTCAACTTCAGTTTTGAATACTTTGAATTTATCTAATGCTTCATCTTTTGAATGTAATAAATAAACATAGCAAAACCTAGAGGCATCATCAATAAATGTCACAAAGTACTAATTGTTCCCCAATGAAGGAGTAGCATGCAGATCACAGAGGTCACTTTGAATCAATTCCAAAACTTTACTTTTACGTTTTACATTTTGAAATGGTTTCTTAGTTATTTTACTCAGCATGCAAGTCTGACACTTTTCAGTGTCCATGTCAAATGCAGGGATTAACCCATCTTTAGACATATCTTGCATTCTCTTAAAGTGGACATGGCCTAGTCTAGCATGCCATAAGATTGAATCATTCAGTTTAGAGGTCGACATGAAGGTTAAACCAATATTATCCGAGACAATATTAAGCCTAAACATATGATTACTCAGATAACCAAAACCAATAAGCACACCATGTTTGGATAACACAAATTTATTTGATTCAATCACTTGTTTATAACCACAATTATTCAAAACACTACTTGAAACCAAATTCTTCCTTATATTAGGAACATGTAAAACATTCAACAAAGAAACAACTTTTCCAGAATTAAACCTAAGATCTACACAACTACGTCCATGCACAAGGGCTGTTGACTCATTTCCCATGTGAAGAATAGATCCATCATTCAACGACTCATAAGTCTTGAACCAACATCTATCTTTGCACACATGCACAATTGCTCCAGAGTCAACCCACCATGCAACATCATCATCCTGCACAAAGAATGCCTCAGATACATATGTAACACAATAAATCTGATGGGATTTATTAAACATACTCTGACCTTTCAGAGGGTTGGATAAACCATCCTCAGATCCCTTTGTGCTTGATCTATTGGCTCTGTTGCCAACATTACCACCTTTGCAATCCTTTTTCAAGTGTCCAGGTTTCCCACACTTCCAACAAGTAACTTTTGGTTTCTTGTTAGTATTAGCTCTGGTATCATGATGTTTACGTTTTCCCTTGTTGTCATTGTACCTGGAGGAGTTGTTATGCTCCACCATATTGACATCTGAGGGACCAATAACATTTTGCCCTTTGGCTTGTCATTATCCTGCACTCTGAGGGATTCCTCAATGCGCAGATGACTGCCCAACTCTATCAGAGTTAATTCCTCCTTCAAATGTTTCAAGGTGTGCTTGAAATCTTTCCATGAAGGGGGAAGTTTATCAATGATACGTGAAACCATAATAGATTTATCCATGTTCATCTTATGTTGTGTAAACCTTCCAAGTATTCCAAGAAGTTCATTGTATTGTTCCAAGACTGGTCTTGAATCAGTCATTTTGTAATTTGTGAAATTACTAACAAGGAACTTCTTACTTGAGGCATCCTCAGCCATATATTTGGCTTCTAAGGTATCCTATAGTACGTTAGAAGTATCAACATTCTGGTAAATATCAAACAAGGAATCAGACATACCATTGAGGATCAAACCTCTGTAAACATAATCATCATTGTCCCACTTTGCCCTCTTCCTGACTTGTTCCACAGTTGGATTCTCACCACCATTATCTGGCATGGGAGTAGTCAGGACATACACCACACTCATACTGGAAATCATGAAGTGCATCTTCTTTTGCCATCTTCTGAAATCAACCCCTTCAAACTTTTCCAGTTTGGCAAAGCTTGAAGCCATGTGTTTCATTGCAGTAGTGGCCATTGATTATCAAAAAATAGTTTACTTTGAATGTTGGAGGTGAGGCCCAGAACAGGGTAAAGATAATCAATAACCTAGCTACGTACCAAGATTGGCTACCGGATATCACTTGGAATCGTGTAATCACTTTCCAAAGTAAACTATTCGACCCTAATGCCTGGGTATCACGAATATCTACTTGGGATAAGACCAAATGTATGTTCTTATTTGAGGCAACAATCAAGAACCCTAGCGCATCCAAGTGTTTAGGTTTATGTGTGTGTTTTCGTTATTTTTCCACATGCAGAATTTGAACTCCTATATATAGGAGAATACTCAAGTCCGTAGTCAAGGATTTGTGAGAGATTATAAGAGATATAATCTATTCCACAAATAGCTTCCTTGATTTTAGGAATTAGTAGTTACGTGACCATAATTATCATGGTCATTAACTGTGATTACTACTTACCATATGAAACAGTCAAAGTAGTTATATGTTAGCGAATTTTATCCAGAGGGTTTTCCTTTCAGTGTCTTGAAGCATCAGCTAGCCTGCTGAGGAGCATACCCGCTGATGGTTCAATACTGAAACAACCTCTGATGAGCTAACCCTCTGAGGATACTTCCTCTAATGGATTACTCTGTGATGGTATCCTTCAGCTTACTCACTCAGTGAGTTACAAAGCTGAAGCCATCAAACTTCTAATGAACATCCTTCAGTCCAGAGTCTAACTCCCATAGGGGTTAACTCACTGAAGTTCATCAGCGACTAGAATTCCCCTAACCACTATCTGAGTCAGGGTGTTCAGGGACCTCTGGGTGTACACTCCGTACCTCCTCCCCAGATACCGATATGAACAGATCCTTACAATTGAACTAAATTTCCAACAGTCTGCAGTTCATGGTCGATGGTTTGGAAGTGTTTGTTTGAAAATTTTGGCCTATTTATCTTTTTTTGTGTAATGTTCTACATTTATCAGAACAAATTTCCTGTTTGTGTTATAAGGACAAATTATTGATTTGTGGAATACAAACGGTATAATGCAATCTTTACTTATATATAGGACAGTTTACGACACGTCATTAAAGACATGTCATCACACTGTCTATGTCACCATTGCTATGTCACAAATTAAGCCTTAATTGCCACGTAAATGCCTAGGTGGAGACTTTGCAAGCATTTGTCAAATTTAGGAAAATGTTTAAAAATTTTGTACCTAGCCAAATTGGAACCTTGGTCTGGCAAGACAACAACAAGAGACTCAACCACTAGACCAAGCCAATGGTTGTGATTAATAAGTCAAAATTAAAATTGTCATGCTTTAATAATTGCTCATTATTCAAATGTTTAAACACCACACAAAATCGTCAGTTTCAAATTGATATGATTTCCATAAACGAAAATCCTAATTTTTCTCCACCTCTCACGACATTTCCATAATCGCATTCCCTAATTTAAATCTAGCATTCAAAAAATAATCACCCAGTCACCTATTCAAATTTCATTCTCAAACCTAAAATTTCATTCTCGAAACAACCGATCTCAAACGCTCAAACAAATCGCCCAAACTTCATGAATGATGATAACAGATGTTGTTGAATAAAGTAATGTGTAGATAATTGTTTTTGTTAATTTATGAGTTATGACGATTAACGATTTGTATTAATTTGTTTGTTTTGACGATTACAGATGTTTATTTAGGGTTCTTTTTTACTCATATTTGAGATCCATTACGCTGAGTTCTCGAGTTTAGGACGGTAGAAAAAGAAAAGAATGGGAGGGGCAAAGAAAGAAAAGAAAGGATATCATACAATCTTGTTTGCATTCTCGAGTCAGACAAAATGGAAAGGAAATGCAAAAAAAATGTGTATGATCCATGTTCTTAGGTTGGAAGGAAAGTAATGTAAATATGACAATTTACTACAATGCCCCTCTTGTATATTAGCCTTTGTAGTTGGTGGGGGGCAATATAGTCTTTCTAACCAAAATATAAGATGTATCATTTCCTTTCCTAGGCAATCCTCCCAAAAATGGGAGGATAACTTTGGTCCAAAATTTCCCTCCTCTTTCCTATGTAAACCCTTTCTTTTCCTTTGTATAAAAACTTGAGAACACAAGATTATGTATATTTCTTAGCATTTCCTTTCTTTTCTTCTCAAAAACAAACTCGAGAACGCAGCGTTAAAGCTTGGTATGTATGCACACCAACTGTTTGTTTTTATAGCTCAATGAAAAAGAATGTTTACTTTTTTTTGGTTATTTCTTTGTACTGGATATCTAATTGTAATGTTTGTTATTTCTTAGAAACAAGAGGTGAATCCAGACTAGAGTCGGCTCACGAGATGTATCTACAATCACGAGGTGAATCCACGATGTTCTTAAGAAACTTTTTGAAGGTTTATAAATTTGTAGTTCTTTATGATCAAACAGACAAGCATATGCATCGTATATTTGTCTAAGTAATCATCATATAATCTGTCATTTTCTCTCTAATTTTATGCAGGAAAAGGAGATCATATAGCTAGAATCATGTTTAAGCCCATACAAGGAGAGGCTGGGGTATGTACCTCTCATTTACATAATCATGTCTGCCCTACCCATGTTTACGCCTCTAATCTCAATTCAGGAAAAAAATATAAACATGCCCGTTAGAAAATTGTAGGTCATGATATGAGCTGTGAATCCTTTGTGGATAGTTTCACTAGACTGACATCTGTAGGATATGGTTGAGCGGGTTAAAAGTTACCTGAACTTTTATGCCTAATGAATTCTAGCTTTAAAATCATAATCAACACATTCATTAACTATTAGATAATGGACAAAATTGACTTTTGCGGATCGACCTGACCCGTTCATTCTGTCACCTATGATAAAATACTACTTGTCTTAAATTGTATGGAATTTTACGTATTACCTAATCTGCTCACTTTGACACTTTATCCAGTTGCATTCTGTCACAATCTGTCATGAGAGACCAGAAAGAACTTGCGGATCTGATTCCCAAATCCAATTTGTAGAAAACGGTAGTATTTACTCTACATGGTCTGGTCTTTATTGTAAATTGGTGAGTTTGATACTATACTTTCTTTTTGTAATGGTTAACCAAGCACATTTTAACATTATTCATATCAATGTAGTCTTTATATTTTTTTTTAACGGCAAAGATGGAATATATATAAAAAAAGAGACTAGCAAGACGCTAGAAACTTAAAGTACAATAGAGTCAACAAAGAGAAATACATAACATCAAAAAATGGTAAAATCCCGAGACTTTAACTGCGAGGGAATCAAAAGGGATGAAAAAACTTTTGACACGAAGGCCGACGGATCGGTTTTCACTTCGGCAAAAGAAAAACCCCCCATCCCGGAGGCCGAGCCACCGGTTTTCACTTCGGGATGGATTTTGATGAAACCCCAAACAAGTCCCGAGAGAATGAAGAAAAGAAGAACCATCCTCAAAACCGACGAAGATGCCAAACGAAAAAACCTTGGCGTACAGGTACGCCAACCCAGCGAACTTGAACGCCAGCTTCAGGAAAAAACCAAAAGCAGCTCTAACCATTGCCATTACGCGTGATCGAAAGGGGATACATAAGCCAGTCATTCCAAGATAACTTCATATGGTCCCTATTGTGAAGCCACGAAAATGAAGAGAAACGAACATTATCGAATAGATCACTTTTCCTCAACGGTTGAGAGCTAAACGTGACGCTATTTCGGTATCTCCAAAGCCACCAAAGAACCGAAGTAGTAATAACATAGAACCTGTGTTTTTTCTCTTTAGAAGCATGCCAAGAGATGATCCAATCATTGAAAGAATCCCAAGAAGAAGCTTGAAAAAGAGGAATATCACACCATCTAAAAACGAGCTTCCACATATCGGTAGCAATGTCGCATTCGAAGAAAACATGATTAGCAGATTCAACATTGGCATTGCAAGAAGGACAAGAGATGGCCGGAATATCCATACCACGCGAAGAGAGATTCAATCTATGAGGGAGTCGGTCCAAGGAAAGCCTCCACATAAACACATTGACCTTCCGGGGGATAGATTTATCCCAAGTAGTAGTATGAGCAAGAGTGGGAAGGATATTTTGGTCAATCCTATAACGAGCATCCTTAACGGTAAAAGTACCATTACGACCAAGACTCCAAGTACAAGTATCTTCATTGACATCAATATTTAGTTGACCGATTTCATTTAACATGTCACATAAATAGGCAAGATTTCTAACACCAAGATTGGTCCGAGACCAATTCCAAGACCATTGCCCATTATTAATACGGTCAATGATAAGACAATCTTTGTCTTGATCAAGATGATAGAGCCGATTGTACCTTGTAAAAAGAGGAGTCTCGCCTACCCAAATATCTTTCCAAAATCGAATACGAGTGCCACAACCTGCTTTAAAACGAAAAGTGTTAGATAAGATAATACCTTTCGAGTGGAGAAAATTGGAGGTTCCAACAATGTTAGCCCAAATGCCCTTGAAGCTACAACCATTTGTATCGAAACCTCCTTCTTGACCATGATAAGCTTTGATGACCTGAACCCAAAGGGCGTTTGGGGAAGAAAGTAACCTCCAACGCCATTTTTGAAGAAGAGCAAGGTTGAAAGCTTTAAGACTGCCAATGTTTAACCCTCCTTTATCGAAAGAATTAAGAATAATTGGCCATTTGACCCAAGCCATTTTGTTTTTATCTTTATTACCACCCCAAAAAAAATTAGCCCGAATTCTTTCCAGGTCTTGAAGGACCGATTCGGGTGCTCTGAAAATCGATAGATAGTAGATACCAAGACTACCAAGCACAGACTTGATAAGAGTCAGACGACCCCCAATCGACAGAAGATTAGCTTTCCAAGAGGAAAGCCTCATATGAAAACGATCAACAAGCGTCTTCCAGCTAGCAATAGACTTCATATTGGAACCAATGGGGAGACCAAGGTAATTGAAAGGGACATCACCTGCCATACAACCAGCATTGCTAGCCATACTTAAAACTTCATCTTTATTAACCCCAATACCATAAATATTAGACTTGTGAATATTAATCTTGAGACCCGAGGCTAGATAGAAAACATGGAGAACACGAATGATATTATCCATGTCTTTAGCATTCCAATCTGTAGTAATGATCACATCATCTGCATAGAAAAGATGGGAAACATTGATAGTAGAATTCTTAATATTAACACCAGTAATCAAACCATTTCCCACTGCTTCCTCAAAAGCATTATGGAGACCTTCCATAACCAAGATGAAAAGGAAAGGAGATAGAGGATCTCCTTGCCTAAGACCACGCTTAATGGAAAACTCAGATGTAGGGCTACCATTAATAAGAATAGAAGCTCTCGAAGAATTGAGACAAGCTTTAATCCAAGAGCACCATTTATTACCAAATCCAAAACTGTCGAGAATGTGAATCAAGTAATTCCAGCTTATGGAATCAAAAGCCTTTTCAAAGTCCACTTTAAAAATGAGGAGCTTCTTTTTTCGTTTTTTATACCACTCAATGATTTCGCTTAGAATAACAGGGCCATCAAGAATTTGACGACCAGCAATAAACGCCGACTGTTCCTTGCTAACAATCTTGTCAATCACTTTAGATAAACGGTTAGCTAAAATCTTGGCAATGATCTTATAGTGTATACCAATAAGCGAAATAGGGCGAAAGTCAGTGATTAAGGTAGGGTTGTTGACCTTTGGGATAAGGGTGAAAAACGATGAATTAGCACCATTAGGCATAACACAAGAAGCAAAGAATAAGTTAACAAAATCATATAGATCCTTCTGAATAGTGCCCCAATACTTCTTCACAAACGCAAAAGAGTAACCATCCGGGCCCGGAGCTTTACTACTTCCACAATCCCAAACGGCTTCCTTAATTTCCTCAAGGGTAACCTGTCTTTCAAGAGTTTCTCGATCCATGCAATTAAGGGAATGAGAATGAGGAAGGTTAGAGAACATAACCTGTGAATCTTGAGCTTGGAATTTCCTTTTATAGAATTGAAGGAAGGCATCCTTGATCAAACAAGGGTTCGTGATCCAATTTCCTTCAACCATAATCCCATTGATCATCTGATTCCGCCTTTTTTGGTTGATGAGCCCATGGAAGAATTTGGAATTTTCATCCCCTTCTATATCCCATTTGACATGAGCTTTTTGAATAATATCCATTGAAGCAAACTTATCGATCTTTTCAATTTCTTGAAGAAGGATGAGGCGGTGATCATTGTCGGAAGGCATAGCGGATCCCTCATCAATCCTTTTCTCAATTGAATTAATTTCCTCAAGAGCCACGGTTTTTCTGTTTCTTTCCAACGTCTTGATGTTGTTGCTCCATTGTTTGATCTTATCCTTGAGGCGGCGAAACTTTTCATGACATTTGAGATTAGAATCAAGCAATTCCCATTCCTCTTTAATGAGGTTATCAAAACCATCTCTCAGAAGCCATGAGTTATACAATTTGAACGGAGTAGGACCAAAATCAGTTTTGTCAATATGAAGAAGGATAGGGTTATGATCAGACCATAACCTATCGAGAGCAGTAATCCGAACATCTAGGAGCCGAATAGTCACATCTTCTAAAATAAGGAAGCAATCAAGTTTACTAAGCTTAGTACCTGCTTTATTCATCCAAGTAAAAGAGCGACCACCAATAGGAAGATTGACTAAACCTGTAGAATCAATGAAAGAGTTAAAATGATCAGCTTCAATACTATTCAAAGTTGTACCAAACCTTTCTTGTGTGTTTCTGACATCATTTATGTCTCCAAACATAAGATAGGAGCCATTATGGTGATGCATGAAGTCTGTGAGTCTATTCCATAAGGTAAGTTTAGAAACATGATCTTGTGGGCCATAAATATTCACCATGAAACAGTCTCCCACTATATTCTTCCAATTTCCTTTGATAATAATAAACGAGTCGTCACACCAAATAGAATTCTTAGAGAACATATTTGGGTCCCATATAGAAATAAGACCACCTGAGAGACCACGAGCCATACTACAAGCATAATCAAAAGCATAGTTACCCACATAGATTTAATTTGAAATAGCTCAAGACGAGTCATTTTTTATTCTTAAATCCCAAGAAAATGCACATTGTGTTTAAGGCAAAGGTCCTTTATCCATATGCGTTTTCTTCTTTTCCTCGTACCACAACTATTTATTGACAATATATCCATTTGTCAACCAAGTGAATCACGATTCCTTTGATCATTTTGTTTAGAGTTTTTTTACATCCTCTAACATCATAACTAAGTGATGAGCCCACATCAATGATTTGGTTGAGTTCACTTAAAAGGGAAAATCCTTTGATATCATTTTTTCTACGTCTTGCAAACGATGTAGAACAATTGCTAGATGATGAAAAGCTCTTTTTCATGAACTCAAATCTAGGAGGTCTACTTAAATCCGAAGAATTATCCTTTGTTTCTGAATTAGTGGAATTAAAATTGGTGTCTTCTTCCATTTTTTTCTTTGGGGAGTCGATTGAATACCTATTTTCACCATCTTTTTTGTCCCCTTCGGTCTTTATATGCATTATTTAAATCTAATAAATGTTTCCTAGATAATTTAATTATTGTTATACTTATACACACATTGTGGATTCTATTGTTCGGGACAACTACAGCTTTTTCAACAACGTTGTATTCAGCTCTTTCACCCTCTTTTACCAACGTCCCAACCCCAAGGCAACAAATTTTTCACCTTATTTAATTTAACGTATATGAATTTTTGTTGACTTGCAGCTTGCTTGAACAATCCAATTATTTTATATGAACATCTTAAATTCAAGTACAACTAACCAAATCAACCTATTTTGTGTCTTAATGGGTCAAAATTATCAATTTTTTGTTTCCTTACTAATGTTCTTTATAACTACTTGCAGCCTGATAGATTTCGAGACTTTTGTACAAAGAGCAAACTTCAGCTCATTATAAGAGCACATGAGAGTGTAATGGATGGGTGTGAATGGTTTGCTCAGGGACATTTGATTACCCTTTTCTCTGCAACAAACTATTGTGGTAAGATTATAGCTTTTTAACTTAATTTTGTGTATGTTTATTTATGGTCGTATTAAAATGGTGGTCAAAACTAAACCAGGTATGACAAACAATGTTTTTGCTATATTATTGATTGGCAGAGGATTAATGATTGTTCCTAAACTTATTCATCCAGTTCTGCCTCAACTTCAATCGCCAGATGCATCTCTAGAATGTCTCCGATATGACACTTGGGATGTAGGTAAACCTTTTTGAATTTTTGAAAACATATGAGTGTATGATTCTCTCTTCGAATCAGATCCTAAAACCTGTAACTACTGCAAGATGCGAGTGATAAAAAATTTCTAGCATATTTCATTGCAAGATGCGAAGTTAGCACCCTTATTTTTGCAAGAATTAGCATTCTTTATTGGCAAAAGCTTCAAGCAGAAGTGACAAATGGCAAATTGGTTGTTTGGATCACAACCTGTTTGCCATTTTTTCTTGTCTCGATTTTCAAAAGTGTTTCAATGCTAAGTATGATTAAAGTAAGAAACTTCTCTTGATTGCAGTAAATACGTTTTGAAACAAGACATCTTAGGATATCGTATGCATCTGTTTTTATATATTGGGTTATGTTTTACCAAAGTGACCTGTTCAATCGGTTTCTTTATTTACCATTGGTTAAATTGATTGATCCGTTTACTCAAAGTCAAATTAAATGTTTTTATACGATCATTACTTTAGGAAGCATTGAGGGCATTTCGGAAAGCTGCCTTCTTTGAATTTGGGTCCCAATATGAATAAACTAATAATAACTACACTTTGTTCGAATTTTGTCCCGTTCCCTGTTAAGCTACTTCTTTCTTTTATGTTCTACCCGTTTGATGTGTTAGAGATATATAACAAAAACTGTTAGACTTATTCCTAACTAAATGGGTTGACATGAACACCTCTACATTTTGTTACTTTCAGTGGAGGCGTGTAGACGGTAGACAAATTACTATCTGATTTCTGTTATCAGTTGAAATGAACGTGTCATGTTTTACAATAATAGGAAATGGCCACATTAATGTTTGAGTCAAAAACGCAAATTACAATCTAACGTATTGTTATGCTCTGGTAGCATTATTGTTGGATCCAGTTATATATTCCAATTTCATTTTTTCTTGCTTTAAGTGTTTACATATTTGATTTAAGTTTCATTGTTATACATGCAGCATAAGATGATGACAAAAGGAAAATAATTATATGGTCCAAGGGATAAGCCTGTGATAACATTTACGGTAACTTTACCTAAAAAACTTTCAATTCCTATAATTTGTTATCAAGTATAGTGGCGGAAAGACTTGCTGGTAATAAACTTGTATCTCATTATGAGGTAATTTATGTATATAAATGTGTACCGGCAATTTATGTATACAGATGTGCGGAAATCATTTGTCTTTTAGAAATACATCCCTATGGTGGAGGATCATGTAGTGAAACTGGAATAAGGTTGTATCTGAAGCTTTTTATATGTGCATATCTATTCTATGTAAGTTTTTTATATGTGCAGATGTACATTAAACCAAAAGATGATATTGGGTATTTGAAGCTACTTTAAAGTTTAAGACATGGAGATTGTTGGCAAATATACGGGCAACTAAAATGATCACTCAGTATTGGTGGAACTTTCAATACATTTTAAATGTTTCTTATATAATTCTATGTAAGCTTTGTTGTGACAAAGATGAGAATTATTCAAATTCAACATCAAATGTCTTTTAGAAGTAAGTATTCGTATTTGAATGATTTACAATATTTCATATGGCAAGCATATTCGTTTTTCATCAAGTTTTTGTATATGGAATAATATTTTTTAATAGGAAGCAACGCATTTCATTTCTATATTATCTGTTAACTATTACTTTGTTTTATACTTTGCATAGACATACATAAAACATACACGTAAGATTTACTATGTAGTAAAATGAAGCTATCCCATTGGGCGGGCTATGAAGCTAGTATAATACTATATATATTTAATACATATATATATATATATATATATATATATATATATATATATATATATATATATATATATATATAATCTAGTTAAAATGGTGTAGGTGCTTAAAGTTGTTAAAGTGAGAAGCAATAAAAATTGGACAAATGTCACATTATTTAATTAGTTGTTGGTCCGTGTACGATTTGTTGGTTTGTGTACGAGTTGTTGGAGGTTTTGGTTTGTGTACGAGCAATTGGTTTGCGACTTTTAGTAATACAAGTTTCTTGTGTATAAGTTGTTTATCACAGTTTAGCATTTATTTGTTAACTCATATGTAACTTGTAAGAGTGTATAATTCAATTTGCGAATAAAATGTATATTTCTATTAATATTCTTTTGTGAAGCAAAATTATGTATCATATGTATCAGCCATAAATGATGGCGTATCAAGTTTTTTTGTGGTTGTACATCAATTTTTATGTATAAGATTTAATTTTATGTATCTATTATTAATTAAATCACATATTAGGGCCCGTTTGTTTAGGGGTCATGGAATGAAAGAATGGAATTATCTTTGAAAAGAATTGTTTGGTTTAAGCATGTAATGGCATTGGAAATCAAAATGTGTCATAAACCCCATAGAATCCATATCTGGCAACATAGGTCGGTATCACTGATTTACTCTCTCTCTCCTAAAATTATATTCACTCCCCTCTTAATTGTTTTTTTCTTTCATCATACTTTTTTCTACATTAGACTAACCAAAAGTAAAGATCTAGCTCACATCCCTTAATCTGAACAAGTAAATATTACCATATCCTTGTCATCAATTTTGATTTTTATTAGTCGTTTGGCAAAGGAGCGGTGAGCGGTGCTATTTTTTAGGAAATCTACTTTTTCAATGTTTGTTTAAGAAGCTTTGACAAAGGAACGGTGAGCTGTGAGAGTACTGCTCACTCCTACTGCTCACAGCTACTGCTCACGACTATAACTTACAGCTATTGCTCATTGCTACTGCTCACAGCTACTGTGACATCCCAAATGTATACGACCAAACTGTATAGCAGTATAGGTTCATATCACTTGTTACAAGTATATAAAAAGATAATAAGAAGGTTTATGACGTTAATTTTGCCCCTAAACTATTAAGCATATTTCATAACTTGTGTCACATGAGTGGGCCCCAGCCAACTTATAAAAAATCAAAGAGTAAACTGCAAAATACATCCCTGTGGTTTCAACTTTCTCACATAATACATCCCTGTCATAAACTATTGGCAGTATACATCCTTCGTTAGGCAAACGTTTGCCACAATACATCCCCGAGGACGAACGATGCAAATATTTTTTCGTTATCTTCTCACGAGGGATGTATTGTGTAAAAAAACCACAGGGATGTATTTTGAAAATATTTTTTTTAATTTTTTTGTTTTTTAATTTTTTTTGTTTTTAAAATTTTTAAAGAGTAAATTACATACTTCGAAAAAAAAAGTTTTAAAGTTTTTATAAAAAACTTTGCAGTTTACTTAAATTATATACTTCGAAAAATTTATAAAAAATTTGTACTTCGAAAAAAATATTTATACTCGGAAATTTTTTTTAAAATTTTTTATAAAATAAAAATTTTATACATCGAAATTTTTTATAAAAGTATTCTTAGAAAATTTTTATAAAAATTTTATATTTCGAAAATAATATTTCGTTAGAAATTTTTATAAAATAAAAATTTTATACTTCGAAATTTTTTATAAAAGTATTTTTCTAAAAATTTTATAAATTTTTTTATAAAATTTTTATAAATTTTTTAATAAAATTTTATACTTCGAAAAAAATATGTTTTTTAAAAATTCTTATAAAATAAAAATTTTATACTTCGAAAAAGTTTATAAAAGTATTCTTCGAAATTTTTTATAAAATTTTATACTTCGAAAAAATTTATAAAATTTTATAGTTCGAAAATTTTTATAAAATTTTAACGAAAATTTTTATAAAAGTATTCTTCGAAAATTTTTATAAAAATTTTATATTTCGAAAAAAATATTTCGTTAGAAATTTTTATAAAATAAAAATTTTATACTTCGAAATTTTTTATAAAAGTATTCGAAAATTTTTATTAAATTTTATACTTCGAAAAAAATATGTTTTTTAAAAATTCTTATAAAATAAAAATTTTATACTTCGAAAAAGTTTATAAAAGTATTCTTCGAAAATTTTTATAAAATTTTATAAAAATTTTATACTTCGAAAAAATTTATAAAATTTTATAGTTCGAAATTTTTTATAAGATTTTATCCTTTTTTTTCGAAGTACAAATTTTTTATAAATTTTTCGAAGTATATAATTTGAGTAAACTGCAAAGTTTTTTATAAAAACTTTAAAACTTTTTTTTTCGAAGTATGTAATTTACTCTTTAAAAAATTAAAAAACAAAAAAAATTAAAAAACAAAAAAATTAAAAAAAATATTTTCAAAATACATCCCTGTGGTTTTTTTACACAATACATCCCTCGTGAGAAGATAACGGAAAAATATTTGCATCGTTCGTCCTCGGGG
Organism: Tanacetum coccineum; assembly: GCA_026074375.1. Lineage (NCBI taxonomy): Eukaryota > Viridiplantae > Streptophyta > Magnoliopsida > Asterales > Asteraceae > Tanacetum > Tanacetum coccineum. The sequence goes on along the minus strand of BQNB010104713.1, from coordinate 756 downwards.
ATGTATTTCGGCAAACGTTTGCCTAACGAGTGGTGTAAACTGCTAATAGTTTCGACGTATTTCGTGAGAAACATGAAACCACAAGGATGTATTTTGCAGTTTACTCTTGGTTTAAAAAGTTGAGGCGGTTTTTGGACAAGAATGTTCGATTCAAAGAGTTGAAGTTGTGTCTTAGAGCGGTATTGTATTTACCCAGAATATTTTTTTTATATGTTTGTACTTGCTCTTGAGCAATGATATAATAGAAGTACTTACAAATTGTCTTTTTCTAGTTTCCCTCTGAAGTCGAGGAATTGAGGATGATTCA
>BQNB010104712.1:0-23759 GCA_026074375.1 Tanacetum coccineum | reverse complement strand
TGGGTTTTACCCTTTGTTTTTTGATAGGGTAAATGGAGGAGAACGACGATGAAAAGTAGCAAACGGATTTTCCCATGCCTGTTTCTTTTCTTTTATATCATTGATTGACCTGGAGGTTTGGGTTGTTGACTTGGGCCCGATGTAAAAAGGGATTGGGCCGGAGTATATGGTTTTCTTATAATGATAAAAGGGTTTAACGACCGTTAGTTTGTTTATAAAAGTGGACTAACGGTGTTAGGGTTTTTAGGGCTTTTGATGAATTTGGTTTGACATTAGAGCTCATTTGGGTATTTTGAGGGTTTTTGCATTTTGTGAGTTGACCATTGTTGACCAAGGGTTGACTTTTGATGACCTTTTGCTAGAAACTTCCGGCTCTTGTGCACTCTATCTGTCCCCGTGTCCGTGTTTGTTCGGTTTTGACCGTTTTCTTATGATTTTTGCATTATCCGTACCTACACATTTACAAATAAAAATACACAAATACAAGCATATTTTTGCACATGTTGATCATTTAAGGGTCATTTTTGGTATAATAAAGATATGTGATTTCTCACATATCAATCATGCTCACTTTTAACAATCCACAACAATGAGACGATCACGCTTACTTCTAATAATCCATCAATGCCTTGAGACGGTCACGCTCAAGCACAACAATCCATATCATATTAGCAAGTAGCACATAACTTACAATAGTCTCGTATAGCCCATGCCTCATTTAAAACACATTATCACAGTAACTAAAATATTGAAACTCATAGCATCATTTTCACCCCAAGAAAAACATAAGAAAAAAGAGCTATGAAACTCACCTGATGCTTAAGCAATTTCCAAACTCCTTGCATAAAACTATAAAATCAAATAAACGCATGTTACACGCGACTAAGCTAAAATGCTTATGCCCATGTAACAATCATATGATGGATGTATAAGGTGTTTATTTACCCTCATGGGTCACCCCGACACCATGCCCAACATTTACCAATTCGTTTACACACTTTTTCAATGTTCAACAATTTACCCGAAAATGCAGAATTTTAGTGTCACTATACCATTTTCTAAACCACACCTACCGACCTTTACAAATTTTACTAAAAATAACGCATTCAATATTATGAATTTACTATCTCCATGATTTTTGCACTAATTTATATCCCCTCTTAAGTGCCCCAAATAAAATCAAACTTTTAACTACTCAGTTTTGGATCTGTACGAACACTAAAAAGTTTGGACCTAAAAACCATACTTAGACTCCAAATCAGAAGCTCTCCTTTGGGGGATTTTTAATAGACACATAGAACTAAACTCCTGTAGATTGGCTAATCCTAATTCAAATTTTAAGTGGGGGTTTTACACCTCGTAATCTAACCTAAATCTGACCCGAATTTACTTCTTTGACAACTTTTCTTGTAACCAACATTTGAATGACTTCCCGACCTTAAAAACTTTCGAGGCTAGATTTTCTGGAAACTAGACTATCTGAGATAAAACCTAGGCTCAAGAATTATATCAATTCATGCCTTTATCACCTAGATATCATCAAAACAACACAACCTTAAATTATGCCAAACCCTAATTCAAGTTTTAACGCGAATTAAACCTAACCAATTACACCCATAAGCTTCTAATTAATCCCTAATCATTATAACATGTTTATTATATCATTAATTACAGATGTTATAAAACCCTAATTATCCATCATAATAATTATTACATGATTTAATGATAACTAATTAACAAAAGCTTAATTGAAACTTACTTAAACCTTGATTCTTGAACAACAAATCACCTAACTTGATCTTGAATAAATAAAATCTTTTTTTCTCTCTGCCCTTGAGTTCGATTGGTTAAAAAATATATATGGATTATGAGTTTGTATTTATAGTGTGGGAAAAAGGATCTAGATAATTACCAAATTAGAATCCTAATTATACTAAAATTAGTTTTTCCCTTAATTAGAGTCCTACTAGGATTGGGCTTTATTCTTTTTTTTTCTTTTTCTTTTTTTTCTAAAATTCGTATTTACTATTCATGTATAAAAAAATATTTTTTTTATCTTTTATTAGTTAATTAATTACCTTCAATACCTTAAGTTTTTATAAAAACCTAAGCTAATTTGGTAAACCATTTTGCTTATAAACTACTTTCTAAAAATAACTTTTCATTTCCAAATTCACTTTCTATATATGGAAAGTTTACTACCAACTTCCATATTTCAACCACATTATTCCTTTCCCATATCACACACTTCCTATAAACGCTTAATCCTTAAAACCAAGTATTGACGTAGCAATGCATGCACACGTCTTTCATATCCATTATCACCACACGTGAACGAATAGAATACTTAACACCAAACTTAAACAAACTCAAAATGAGATGCCCATACACCTCAAAATGATATCAAGCACATAATTAACTCACATTGCCCACATAAATTCACATAGCACAACACTTACACACATAAAATTGAACTCTTAGCTATTTCTATAGGTTTAAACTAACCTGCTCAAATCACGGTTGTCACAAAAGGTGTCATGTACGCTATTTAACTCCTCATGTATCCTCAACCTATATGCTACACGGCCAATCCTTTCAAGGATCTCAAATGGTCCTACATATCTCAGTGCTAACTTACCCTTCTTTCTAAAATGCACTAAGCCTTTCCAAGGCATCACCTTTAACAATACACGATCTCCTACCTCAAACTCTAACGGCTTACGCCTATAATCAACATAGCTCTTTTGGCGATCTCTCTCCATTTTGGGCTTTTCCTTTACCAACACTACCTTATCAATCGTTTCTTGTACTAACTCAAGTTCAGTCAAACTACTCTCTCTAATCTCTGCCCATAAAACAAGCGACCTACATTTCCATCCATACAAAGCTTCAAACGGAGCACACCAAATGCTTAAATAATAACTACCACCAAAATTGATAACACATGACCTCATTATATCTTCCAAAGTCCAAATCATACGTTCACTTTGTCCATCCGCTTGAGGATGCTAAGCAGTACCCACATCCAATCGCATCTCTAACACTTTCTGCTGCGTCTGCCAAAACCATGAGGTAAGTCATCCATCTCAAAGTTTATCAGTGGTTTCTTGAACCAATTCAGGTCCAAACAAACTACTTTCTCCAATCTCAGCCCATAAAACAAGCGACCTACATTTCCTTCCATACAAAGCTTCGAACGGGGCACACCTTATGCTCGAATGATAGCTATTATTGTAGGAAAACTCAACCAATGGTAGATGAACATCCCAGCTACCACCAAAATCAATCACACACGCCCTAAGCATATCCTCCAATGTTTGAATCGTACGCTCACTTTGACTATCTGTTTGGGGATGATAAGGCGTACTCATATCCAACCTCATCCCTAAAGCCTTTTGTACAGACTGCCAACATCGCGATGTAAACCGTCCATCTCTATCTGAAATAATCGACATAGGAACTCCATGTTGCCCGAATATTTCATTGATGTAAATCTTTGCCAATGTTTCCGTACTATAGTCTTCTCTTATAGCCAGAAAAAGAGTTGACTTAGTCAGTCTATCAACTATGACCCAAATCGTGTCATGCCCATTCTTTGACCTAGGTAGCTTAGTGATAAAATCCATAGTGATCTTATCCCACTTCCATTCCGGTATTTCAGGTTGTTGCAATAAGCCCGAAGGCCTTTGGTGCTCTGCCTTTACATTAGAACACGTCCAACACTTACTAACATATGTAGAAATATCTCTCTTCATTCCCAGCCACCAGTACATATCTCGAAGATCATGGTACATCTTATCTGCCCCGATCAACAGAGTACTTAACTTGTGGATTTCATCCATGATCACCGTTCTCACTCCACCAACTAATGGAACCCATATACGTCCATGAAATACCAACACTTACCCTCCTACCTATTCCATATGTCAATCTAACCCATGAGACTTACTGTGAGTACGTTCTCTTACTTGATCCCTCACTTTGGGCTTCCAATATATACCTCTTACTCCATACTGAATGGTCATAAGCCTCCGCCGAACACGACTAGGTTTCATTCATTCTTTCCGTACTAACGCATCGTACACAACATTGCCTTACTGGATGGTAGCGAATTTCATACTCATACTCCTATACAATTTTAATCCATAAAGTACTAACTAACATCTACCCTCTTTTCCATTTGTTGGTCCAGGTCACACAGCATTTCTGCTGGCGCGTTCTCTACCTTAGACGTCTCACTTGGAGTAGCCAATATCTTATCCTTAACACTTGACTAGATAGTCATAAACATTGCTCTTACTCGTCTTTGTTTCACTCTTCCTTTCTACTCAACACATCAACCACTACATTTGATTTATCGAAGCGTCACACAAATCATTCTTCAAGGTCTGGAAAGCCTCTTCTCGTTCTGCGCCCCACTCATACTTCTGATTCCTCTCAGTTAGGGAAGTAAGGGGTTTAACAATCTTAGAAAAGTTTGCGATGAAACGTAGGTATGTAACCTGCCAATCCTAAGAATAATCATATCTCGGATGGTGTCGTAGGTACTTCCCAATTCTTCACTGCCTCACACTAGTAACCTTAGCATACAACTTCTCCTTCCTCAGTAATTCCAACACTAACTTCAAATGAACTCCATGCTCCTCTTCTTAACAAACGACACTGGTGCTCCTCACGGAAAATGACTAGGTCGTATGAAACCCTTGTCTTGCAACTCTCGAAGTTGTTCAGACAATTCTTGCATTTCCAAGGGTGCTAGACGATATGGAGTCTTCGCGACTAGCGTTGCTTCAGGAACTAAATCTATGCGGAACTCAACTTGTCGTTGTGGTGGTCATCGACAAGTCTTTCGGAAACACATCAATAAATCTCATACGACGGAAATATCACTCAATTTTGGTTCATCTACCTTTGTGTTCATTAAGGTTTTCACGACTCCTTGAGTACGTTCACCATGAACCCGAAGTATCTCATCACCTTCCAACGGTATTCTAACCACCTTCTCATAACATACTATCACAAACTTCCTTTTGGACAACCAGTCCATTCCCACAATCACATCAAAGCTTCCACGATTCAACGATATCAACGAACTCCAAGGGTTACAACAATCGAATAGGATAACAAACGAATATCGAGTCAAAGGCTAGAATGCATATAGGAGATTCCACATATGCAAATAGACGTGGATCAAATGACATAAGAATCCTTTGAAAGAAAGGATACGTATATGCACCGAGTGAAAACGCAACGAAAGAAAACCAACAAGCGTACCACGACAAATGAACACATAAAAAAATCAATACTAAAGACGGAAATTCTTATACCAATTATCGACTTTACTCGAAAGACCAAATTAAATAATGTTTTTATAAAAATCGATTTAAATTAAGAAAGTCACTTTAAGTATAAAAATCATTTTAAATAATAATGAAATTGTCTTAAATGTAATCTTTGAAAAATTCATTCTGGTTGTCATAAAAATCTAGAGATGGTTATCTAATGGTGTATCGTACCTTACCACTATGAATCACTTTAAACCAGCTTTTTATAATAAAATAAAATTTATTTAACCACTCAACAATTTTCATATCCTATTTGCATAGACCATTTAAACATATTCTATTTACAAGGATCATTTTAAACACAGTTTTTCTCAAACACTAACACAATACTTCAAAAGGACTTTTATAATTAGACATCAATTATGAAATATGTTACTCAAACAAAAGACACCATAATACCAAAATGGATCGTAAAACACCGTACAGACTCTAACACAATTCTATTATTTGAAAATGAAAGAAAATACCAGGAACCATATACTCAAAATAAAATCAAACGAACTCGTACAAGAAAACTCTTGCAAGATGTTACGCACCCAAAAGAAAACGTAAGGTCTTATCCAAAATAACGATCAACAGAGCAAACCTAAAAACATCGATACTAACACGTCACCAACGGGTTATGAAAACCAAGGGATATACAACCAAGGGAGTAATGATTCACACTAATATGTTAGGAACAATTAGTGCTTAAAAGAAACGTTTGATACTCATACGAGTAATCAATGCAACGAAAGAACTAACAAAACGCGCCTATATCTGAAAGAGCAGATTTCGAACAACCAATACACATCGAGACGTCGAATAGGAAAAATCGGGTATCCTTACTAACAAAGTACGATGAAGGGATGTTAAGCTTAGGCTTAGGAAATCCGAACAAACAACCAAGCAAACGAGCAACCTCTATAAAAGCAATACTAGGTATCCGCAATTACTAGATAGAAGAGAAACTTACTATCTATACAACTCAAGTTAACATATTCTCCAATTACGGTAAGAGAATAATTCTCTACCCATACTACCATCCTTATCATGAATACACATATCAATAATAAAGAAAACATTTACACTACCATCTTACAACCAAACACAAATAAATGCAATCATGGTTACAAGTCTACGTGTGTGATGCCTTTATAATTATGTTGGCCACCATAATTATAAGTGCCTCCTTTCACACGTGTACTTACTTCCAAGATTATCCATATCAATCATAATTCATATATAAGCACATATACCACATTGCACATCTTAAACCACTCCAACTTAACACATAAAAGATGCTCCATCAAATAACTACTTACTATATCAAATTGAAATCGAAAGACAAAAAGGAACGAAAGTCACGCAACTACTTCCAAAATACGAAATTATCCGAAAGAAATAACAATAACAACATGACGAGTGTAAAGGAACGGATAAACTTATGCTGGGCCTCGCTTGTGTTTGACTTGCACCGCAAGAATCAACCCGACTCCCGCGGGTCCAGCCCTATAACGCACATCCGACAAACGACTCAACTATCCCTATCTCCTGCGGTTTTTCCACAAGAGCTCCTTATAACGCTTAAGTTCCAGTTTGGAAAACGGTTTCCCCAACGAGACCTTGGGTGGGGGAAAACATAGCTAAAATACTAAGAAAGTAATACATATCATATCAGATAGTGGTAGGCAAAATAACTAAAATGACAACTTAGCAAAATATAAAATATATAAGCTATGCAAAAAAATAGAGGGGAAGCATAGCAGTTATAGCATTAAACACTTAAGCCCTAAATGCATCTACATGAAGGACCCCTAGGTTATAGTCTAGGCTCAACCACCTACTTCTCTATAACCAAAGGCTCTGATACCAATCTGTCACACCCCGCCAAGGCGGAAACGCGAGGCGTAACGAGAAAGGATATCATCACAACACAATGGCGTCTATAAAGAGAATTCTACATGCAATAAATAAGCAAAGTATAGACACAAAGTGTCATAACAATACCCATAAAACTAATCCAAATCCAAAAGGCGTCTTTATTGATGAAACGAAAGTTCTCGCCAATAGAAAGACATGCAACAAGTATCCATAATTCAAACAATGCAATATTCAAGACATAAAAGCAATAAACTCCATGACATCCTATGGTCTCTTTCTAGCCACTTCTCTCTATCTTATCCCCATGATGCTCACCTGAAAATGATGCTTAAACGTCAACATAATGTTGGTGAGAGTCATAGGTTTAAGACACGCCAATAACTCACTTTGAAATCACTATGATAAATAAAACATAGCATAGCAGAACATACAACGAACTATCATACAAGCTAACATGCAATCACATCAAACCACTTTGAGACGCTCACGCTCAAACATCACAAACATATCCCTATCCACAACAATGATATGATCACACTCACTATTAACAATCCATAACAATGAGATGATCACGCTTACTTCTAACAATCCATCAATGCCTTGAGACGGTCACGCTTAAGCACAATAATCCATATCATATTAGCAAGTAGCACATAATATACAATAGTCTCGTATAGCCCATGCCTCATTTAAAACACATTATCACAGTAACTAAAACATTTAAACTCATAGCATCATTTTCACCCCAAGAAAACATAAGAAAAAGGGGCTATGAAACTCACATGATGCTTAAGCAATTTCCAAACTCCTTATACAAAACTATAAAATCAAACAAACGCATGTTACACGCGACTAAGCCAAAATGCTTATGCCCATGTAACAATCATATGATGGATGTCTAAGGTGTTAAATTACCCTCATGGGTCACCCCGACACCATGCCCAACATTTACCAATTCGTTTACATACTTTTTCAATATTCAACAATTTACCCGAAAATGCAAAATTTTAGTGTCACTATACCATTTTCTAAACCACACCTACTGGCCTTTATAAATTTTACCAAACATTAGGCATTCAATATTATGAATTTACTATCTCTATGATTTTTCCACTAATTTATATTCCCTCTTGAGTGCCCCAAATAAAATCAAACTTTTAACTACTCAGTTTCGGATCTATACGAACACTAAAAACTTTAGACCTAAAAACAATACTTAGACTCCAAATTAGAAGCTCTCCTTTGGGAGATTTTTAATAGACACATAGAAATAAAATCTTGTAGGTTGGCTAATCCTAATTAGAATTTTAAGTGGGGGTTTTATACCTCGTAATCTGACCTAAATCTGACCCGAATTTACTGCTTTGACAACTATTCTTGTAACCAATATTTGAATGACTTCCCGACCTTAAAAACTTTCGAGGCCAGATTTTTTGGAAACTAGACTCTCTGAGCTACAACCTAGGCTTAAGAATCATATCAATTCATGCTTTATCACCTAGATATCATCAAAACAACACAGCCCTTAATGTCTGCTCAAAACCTAAATCAATTCTAACTGCCATTCTAAAACCTAACCGAACACAACCATCATACATATAATTATCTCTAATCATTAATTAACTAGTTTATATCTTATTTAAGATTTTAGTTTAAACCCCTATTGATCCATCTTAATAACTGTTACATGATTTAATGATAACTAATTAACAAAAGCTTAATTAAAACATACCTAAACCTTGATTCTTAAACAACAAATCACCTAGCTTCATCTTGAATAAATAAAAATCTTTTTTTCTTTCTCTTGATTTCGACGGTGTATAAAAAAATAAGGGAATATGGGTTTTGTATTTTATGTGGGGAATGGGAAAGGGTTCTAGAATAAATTACCATTATTAGAATCCTAATTATATAAAATTAGTTTTTACCTTAATTAGAGTCTACTGGATTGGGCTTTATTCTTTTTTTTTCTAAATTTTGTATTTTACTATTCTTGTATAAATTTTTTTTTATCTTTGATTAGTTAATTTATTACATTCAATACCATTAAGAGTTTTTATAAAATCTAAGCTAATTTGGTAAACATTTTGACTTATAAATACTTTCTATCTAAAATAACTTTTTATTTCAAATTCACTTTTTATATATGGACAAGTTTTAGTACCAAAGTTTCATATTTCAACACATTATTCCTTTCCATATCACTCCTTCCTATAAACGCTTAATCTTTTAAACAAGTATTGGTAGCAATGATGCAAGTCTTTCATTTCCATTATACCATACGTGAACGAATGGAATACTTAACACCAAACTCAAACACACTCAAAATGAGATGCCCATACATCTCAAAATGATATCAAACACATAATTAACTCACTTAGCCCACATAAATTCACATAGCACAACACTTACATACATAAAAATGAACTCTTAGTCATTTCTAAAGGTTTAAACTAACCTGCTCAAATAACGGTTGTCACACTAGGTGTCCTATGTGTTCCTTGGGTAGACTCAGTCGGTTGTGACTGAGTCAGAGGAACATCTATCCTAAACACCTCCGCATACATCCGATAATGCTCCGTGTGCTTTATTTCTTCTAAGACCATCCAAGCTGGAATCTTCATTCCAACTTTGTCTTTGTATCTTCCTGAATATAAGATATTTTTCATTAAATCATCATCTTTCAGATTGTGATACCTGTATCGAGCACGCCTTGAAATATCAGGAAAATTAGTCATGTAATGACTAATGATGATCTTAGTAAATCTTAGATAAGGAATCAAAGATGTTGGATGATGAAGATAATAATGAAGTCCTTCCTATAGTAGCTCCACATAATCAACATGAATGTTATTGATAAAGCAATACATCATTTGCATTATCGGCAACGGTGGTTGATCCCATCCAGTTACACGTGTTATCAAGCATTTGGAAAATATCTTGTACAACGTTTGCCATGGCTGTAGAAGACCAGTTATCTTAAAGCTTGATGATGTCTTTAGTTCCATTGTAAATCCTAATTCATTTTTGTAGAATGGAACCATGTCTAAAAATGATGGTGGTGGAATGAAACTATCATGATTATTATCAGTTGCTTGTGGTAGGTGTAAGATTTTTCTGAAATCATCCAGGGTAAGAGAAAGCTCTTTCTTGTCAAGCATAAACGTGAGTCTATACTTGGATCTGTCTTCCTTCAAAGTATGCCAAAATTGTGCCATATAGATCCATGGTACTGATGAAGAAGCTGCAATGCTGAATCGTAATGGATGATTCTTGATGATATTTGTCAGAAGTTTGCTTTCAGGTGGACATTACACTTGTTCAAAATCAATCTTCTTGTTAGCATCCATAAGATCATATCTTTTGTTTGGAGGACACAGTTCATCTGGATGAACATCAGCTGCATGTTGTTGTGCCATGATGATTACTGAATGAATGAACTGGAGATGTTAGGTAACAAACAATTCATTTAACATTTTTGTCTTTTTCCACTCTGTCTGTTTTATATGTTCTGGCAATTCTTTTTGAACATATTTTTGATTAGTTTGTTTCTCATGTGCTCGTACTTGCTTTTTCTAGCACATGCCATACGCTTTATTCAAATTTTTCTTTTGATTTTTCATTTTTGTGTGTTCTGGCAATTCTTTTTCGAACACACTTTCGATTTTCTTTTTCGCATATGGATTAACTCTCTCTGTCTGTTTTAAAATATCCTCGCAAGAAATTCTTTGTGACATGATACTCTTTTAAGAAAGATGAAGATTTCTCTTTTGAGTTTAATCAAGACACTTTTATGAAAAATTAAAGAGAGATCATACATCTTCTTAAAACCGTTTTTCTGAAAGAGTACCATTTTGACACTAACAGATTTTGAGAACTTTTTCAGAAATCTTTAGACAATAACTTTTCGTAAAATGATAACATAGAATTATTCAATCACAAATCCACAACTGAATGGTCACTAAGTCACTCACTCCTCATTCTGTTCATTGCAGAAAATGGCCAAAACCGGACATGACTTAGACCACTTAAACAATTGAGACTTGGAGCTTTAAAACCTTTAAAAATGATGAAAATATACTTTGAGCTTCCCCGACCTCCCGAGATCGTGAATCGAGAAACCTCACAAGTGGTATCAGAGCTACAGGAGAGATTTGTGAAGTTTTTTTAGCTTATTGAGATTCGGCTTATTCTAATCAGGAGCTTATTTAGAGCTTATTCAGTCCAGTTCTGATGTGTACAACTTATTTGGTTATGATTTGTATGCTGTCAGCCCATACAGTTTCGATTCAGTCATACATTATATTGGTTGTAATTTCAGATTGTTACATCAGTTTGTGTTATTTTCGATATGTTTGACTTGATCGAGTTTGACTGCTTACGGTTTTATCGTAAGACGTGTTCAAACTCGATTGGTCAGAATTAGTTTGTTATTTTAGATGTAATTTCGATATAAACTACTGATTTCACAAATTCGGAATGGTTAAAATTCGACATTGACTTTGGTCAACGGTCAAACTCGGAACTCTAACTGCTTATTCAGAGTTTCTGACTTAGTGTCCGAAAATGGTTCCGAGAATGATTTTTATACAAGATTCAGATCTACAACAAATAATCATTTACAATGTTTAAAGAAAAGTTACAAATTCGATTCCGGGAATGAATCTCGACAACCGAGTTTAAAACAGATGTACAAATCAAGTGAATCAACTCAGCAAACTCGATAAGGAAAAAAGTCATATCAGATACATATCAAAATTGTCTACACCGAGTAGATCTAAAAATCAAAATGATAAGACAACAGCCTGCACAAATCCTCTCTACATATTCCCATCGTAACAAGCAGATATCACAACATCCTCATCTCAAAAGAACTCATCACCACATTATAACAAGACTCGAACTTAGACTCAAAAACAGAAAAATGAAACCGAATCAAGATCTCAGTACAACCCCGTTTGTGTTTAAGAAATGATCTTTCAAGATCAATAACACGGGAGAACAAAACATCATCAATTTGTGACAAAGGATAACTCGTCTTTCAATATCCAAAGTAAAAGAAAGAAATATAACAATTTGTGTTATAATCTTTTCTTTTGTTTCGTTCATTAACGCAAAAATAAGAGATACAACCTACCTTAGACCTTTGTTGCTACAAGATCTTGAAGATGAAACGATGATATAAATGTTGCTACTGTATTCGTTTTTGATGGAGAAATAAGGAAGAGGCCGCGTATGATTATATGAAAAGATTAAGTGAGATGGGTTGAAGATTGTGTAGGAATTTATTCTTTTGTGAAAGGGAAATGATAGATGAGATAAGTTTGTTTGGTGACTGCTATATTTTAGCATCATAGTGCAATAATTCATCACCTTGTAAATCTTCTACAGTCTGCAGTGTCGGTAATGTCGAACCAGTAGGAACAAACATTTGAAACTGATAAGGACCTTCATCAAGTGCTTTGTTAAGCCACTTTCGGTTTTCTCTCTTTCGATTTATGTATCGTCTAAATCTACTTGCCCATGGTATATAACTACCCTTTTCAAGAATGGGAGGCCTAGTCTCAGAATCGGCATCAGCGAGAGATTGTTGATATGTTTTGGATGTCGACATTACGTATGATTCAAAGATTGGATCTTTGTAGACAAAAATAAGTGATATTTGTGAGAAAAATCCCAAACTCGGTAACAGTTGTCAAATTCGGACAACACTGTTCTCGGATAACAAGTAGTCTGAAACTCGGTATACTTCTCGGACAGAACTAAAACTCAGACAAAGACAACTATCAAACTCGGTAACAGTAAAACGTATTAAATTTGGAAATCCACTTAATCCCAGAAATCAATTATCTTGTTGTAGTCAAAAAAATCTATTTAATCAAACTCAATAGAACCAAGATTTGAAAAATCCTTTGATTATGGCTTAACAATAACCACAAACTCGATAAAACCGAACTTTATGATGACTGAATAATCCAAAACTCTTATAACATCAAACTCGATAGAACCGAATTTGATTTACAAGTTTAACAATTTCCGAATTTGTATTTCGAAAACACAATTCACGATGAAATTGTGAAATTGTGATGTTTTAACACTTTATAAGCTAATTTCCAAGATTAAATCACTAAATCCTTTTTCACACTTTTCGATAAAACCAAAAAAGTGTGAATACTTATGAAACTAGATAGACAACCAAGTTTATGAATAACCACCTAATATACGTTTTTGGATAGAACCAAAAATGCGTATATATCTATTACAACACTTTTCTATCGAAATTAAACTAATAGTGATACTCAAACATCCGAAAATGTATGAAATGATTCGAGAATACAAAAACCCCTTCCGAGAATGGTAAAACACTTCCGAGAATGCAAAATCCACAGTAATTCATCACGTCAAATCCATTAGGATACTCGATAATGTTCAATTACTTGAAATGGCTACCAAAATACAAATCAAAAGATCAAAAATTTCAACCGAATCCTCCGAATTACATTGTATGGTACTTGATTGCTAAGTTTTTATACACGTAAAATATAATATAAAATAATATAATCCCGAGAGTAATTAAGAAAGATACCAAGTTACCCTTGATAAAATTCACTCTCAAAAATATATATAATATAATATAAAATACGTATATTAAACCGGGTAAGTATGATCACCCGGGTCGTTTTCCCCAACGACTCATGCAATGGAAACCTCGTTTAAGTTTGGATCCTGATTTGAATAAGAAAAGAGATATTTTTGATTTAATTATACTACTAAAATTAAAGGCACAATTAAACAACTAATTAACAAATTAAACTAATTACGAAAGTAAATAAAATGCGACATTTAGGAAACAAATGCAATTTAAATTAACAAATGTAAACTAGATTCCTACAAACCTAACTTAATGCTAAGAAATATTTTAGAAAAAAGAAAAATATTTTTTAGGGGCCTTTTCGGATTTTTTATGAAATTAAATACTAATATTAATCTAAATTAATTCTAAAAAAATAGGAAATCTAAATGATAAAAACTAAGAAAAAATACTTTTAAACTAAATTAGTCTAAATTTATTTAAAAAATGAGAAAAACATTTTTTTTTACTAATTTTTCTATTTAAAAGGTTAAAAATAAAAAAAATAAAGGTTTGAAAATTAAATGTTTTAAAACTAAATTTGAAAATTAATTTTTAAAAATATAAAACTTAACTAAAAATTATATAAAAATATTTTTTATAAAAAGGAATATGCAGAAAATTAACTTTATTAAAAAGCCATACTTTTTTTTAATGAATTATTTTGAAACTTAATTTAAGCTATTAAAAAACTAAAAAAACCTAAGTTAATATTTAGAAAACTATTTTTTATAAAACTTAAACTCAAACCAAACAAACACATGGGTTAAAAGTGACAAAACAGTAAGATAAGGGTAGGCGGACAAACATTAATTTTTTATAAAAAACACAAAGTTTAATCTATTGACAGAATTAGTCCCTTAACCTAGGGATTTAACAAGACTAAACTATTTAAACTAACGAAGGACTTACTATGAAAATTAAAAGGACTAACTGTGATACTAGCAAGGACTAACTGAGAAAATTTCTAACTAACAGAAACTTTAAAGATGGACAAAACAGGCCCCTGCAACCTCTAAAATTTAACAACCAGCATCTTTTTTTAATATAAAACAGCTTATTAACTTTTTAAGAAGCTAAAACTTAACTCAATCTTATTTGAAATAAGCTGTATAAGCTTATTAGCTTATAAGCTTTAGCAGCTTATAACCTAAACTGATTAAACAAATACCTCAAAACCACAAGATAGATTCAACTTATAAAACTAAAAGCTGTAGCTTATCTAAACTGCTTATCAACTATCATTGAACAGATTCAACAGCTTAATTAAGAGACAGAATTATAGACAAAAATAAAACTTATTTAAAGCTTAAATAGAGAATAATAGTACTTTGTTTTCAAGCTAACAGGGGAAAAGCGAATTAAACTATGTGGGGCTTATGGCTTATTCACATAAGCCCTAATCAAACTACAATCTATTAACCTATTTAAGCTGACCTCAGCCATTCTAACCTCCTTGATACCATAGCAGCCATCCAATTTCCAGGTTTGTATCAAGCCATTGATCAATTGACAGCAATAACAAACACAAACATTTTTTTTACAGAATTTAAATGAGAAACGAATTTATATGAAATAAAACTTTTATTAAATCTGAAATAGAGTTCTTACAACTTTGAAACAAAGTTACATATCATGAAAATTACAATTGAAGAAGCTTAAAAAACTGAATCGAAAGAAAGTAAACTACTTAAATTAAACTAAAAAATTTAACCATAAAATTACTCTCTTATGCTGATGAATGATGGGCGGTAATTTATACCCCAAGCTCGAGCTCTAGCCATCTTCTCGATCCTTCTATCCTCTTCAATCTTGGCCCTCCATCTCTTCTCTCTCCTTGATATGTCATTTCAATCGTTAGATTGAGGCATGTATACACCCGGATCATTGACGTGGCTAAGGAGTGTGTTAGTTATGTGAGTGTAAACAATCACACACGTCACATCACCCAATGAGATCGTTAGATTAT
The DNA here is from genome assembly GCA_026074375.1 of Tanacetum coccineum. Lineage (NCBI taxonomy): Eukaryota > Viridiplantae > Streptophyta > Magnoliopsida > Asterales > Asteraceae > Tanacetum > Tanacetum coccineum. Next base: position 7,951 of record BQNB010104712.1, on the reverse strand, counting down.
GCCAGGGTGGATTGGGTTGGGGGATGATTGATAGTGATGGATGGGTTAAGGAGTGTGAGAGGGTTATTAACCCTATGGTTAATTAGTGTGTGGGTGAGTGGTTTGTAAACTAGGGTTCTTGGTGTTCATGAGTGTGTGATCGTGTGTGTGTGAGAGTTTAATCTGTTTTGGGGTAAATGAGGTGAACAGTAAGTGTAAAAGGTTTATTAACTAACCGGGTTGGTCGGGTTAAGGGTCGGGTTGAATTGGGTTAGGGGTTTCACTCTTATTCGGTGTTGAAAGGTGGAAAGTGGGTAGTTTTGCCGCTCATTGTCCCGCGCCCTTTGTATCTTTGGGGGAATGGCTTTTTTTGGGGCCCTTGTGTTTGGCATGCAACAATTCTAGTTATATTAACTTCCATAAAATTGCAAGTCAACCCTTTGGAATTTATAAGACAAATGATTGGGTTTTGATTTGAATGTGGTTTAGCTGCGTTTGACTGTAGAAGGCTGAGCATGATTTTCTGGCTTGGCTTGATTTCGTTAGCTTCTGATTACTCATCGTTCTCGTTTCGTTGTTGACTGATTTTCTTGCAATATTTGACAATATCCATACTGCACACATAATAAACTCAGATACAAGCACATTTTGCCATTTTGTATCGTTTTTTGGGTTTATTTGGGTGATTTTAAGCATAATAGATATGTGTTATCTACACTTAATCAAATTCCCCAAACTAAACGATTGTGTGTCCTCACGCAATATCACATGCCTTATAACCAAATACCTCAAAAATTCCCCAAACTAAACCTTTGAAAAGTAGCAAAGAGTTTGTTTGTGAGAGATACGGAGCATCACAAGTTATAAGACACGCCGATGACATTCCCATTTTCTAAGATTTTTCTCTTTTTATGGATTTTCTTGATTATTAACTACCTAACTACAATTTATTTGTGTTGACATAATGCAATGTTTTCATTACCACATTGGTAACTTTTAGGATCATAGAACAAAAAGCACAAATTAAAGGTAAAAGATAACTTCATCTTCCCCGATTTTTCACTTTTCCCATGCTAAGCTTAAAAACAAGATCATCGTTAATTACAAGTCATGACACTAACACTACTCATAAATATTAATTGTGTACTTACTTTTCCTCCCGCAAATCCTACTTTTGTATCTCAGGATTTTACTTAAGTCATATACCCGAAGGCTCTTTAAGACTTTTGTTTCGATACTTATTAATTCAGAAAATAAAGTGCAATGGTTAAGAACGCAATAATTAGCTCCTAGCCCTTCTCAAAAGATCAAATGCAATCGAGAATAAAGTCCACATCGAGGCGACCAAAATTTGGCTTTTATTAGGCTACTTAAGCAAGGCACCATTCATGTCATATACCCTAAGGCTCTTTAAGACAAGAATGAACCAATCTCATTTGCACCATATACCCGAAGGCTCTTTAAGGCACAAAATAAGACAAAAATTAAGCAACTTTATTAAACCTCAGTCCTTTAGTAGGCTACAACATCGGCCACGCCTCCGACAAGATGTAGCAAACATATTTCGACTTCGGATTATATAAGTAAAAACCGGTGTTTTATCTCGTAAGCCACATCGTTAGCGAGTCGACAAAGTTTATGTCTACTTATTATGACACCGGAACTCTTCCTTATATGAAAACTTCAACATCGGCCGACGCACTCGACAGCGATGAAGTAATCTGGCAGAGATACTTATTTATTATATTTTTGTATTTTTAAGCCAAATTAAGATTCCTGATGTTTGTACTCATTCCTAATCACAAGGAACTAAAGAAATTTTTTATTAGCTAATTATTAACCAAAAAACCATACAAACTCTATTTTGTAAACATTTATATAAAGTGAAACAAGCTAATGGAGAAAAAGCACAATTTATACATATGAGCTATTGAAGTAATCACTATTCTACGTTTAATATCATAGATTATAAATAACACTATATTTCTTTGTTCTTCACAAAAGAAATTTTGCATTATGCTTAGCCTATATAAAATCCAACTTGGCATATTAAAATATACTTGAGATTAGCACATACTTTCCATGTACTAATGATTCAAGTTAGCATGTCATGAGACTAGCATAAAACTTATCATTCATTCATTGTTTAAGGGAAAAAGCTAGACCTCAACTACAGATCAATCGGTGTCAAAAATTTCTCTTATTCTTAACCAAACGGAAAAAACATACATTTTTGTCTTCTTAAACCCACATTTTTTTTTTTTTTTTTTATTATGAAATAAGACTGAAAATTTTAAAATTTTTGCTATTTTTGTGGGAAAAACGGGTACGTGAGAACAAAACAATTAAGCAAGACATTTAATCGGATAGATTCCCTCCCAAAAAAACAAAACTAAAATGAAAATTGTCCTCAATGTTTAAGTCTGGGTCCCTACGAATCTAAGCCGTTTATTAAGTGACAAAGATATTCGTTAATCGATATGATGATAGGATATTGATCTACCTCCAAACTAATTTCAACCAAGATGAGAAATCGGTGCTTCGGGATTAAGGAATCGAACACGGAGAGAGGATTCTTGAAATGTTGGGTTAATCCTGCCAAATCACAACACAGACAACAAACAACGAGAAACGAAGAGGATGGGCCCCTCAAACACATTAGAGGTTAGAAAATAGAAAGAAAATGGAATAAAAAGCTTGGGAGTGAACTCCACGAAGCGGGCTTTGTTTTTGTATTACCGAGTCGCAAGCGTGACTCGATCCTGAATTCAGTTGTCCTTAGGGAGAGCTACTTAGAACAAGAGGACTTGTTTAGAAAATGCCACGGCTCTTAGAATGTGACTATGCCTAGGGTCAAAAAATGGTGTCTTCATTCTTGACATGAGGACAATTGAGGAATGAAGGGTAAATCTGAAACAAGGGTGGGCTAGAAAAAAACTGGTCATAAAATTATGAGATATTAGAAAACACCTTAAACTCTTTGATTATCAAAATTTCCCGCTTTGGTTCAAAACATTTCTCAAATTTCCGGAGGTTCTGGTGGAGGTCGAGGAATTGATCGGATCTCTTGGTGCTCAAGCGTTAGGTGATCATTAACTTCATCTCGGAATAGCATCTTCAACACCCGGCGGAATTAAATTATCTGGAACAAGGAGAATATCAATCTCTTCATTGCAGTGGGTTCACTATCTTCAACGAGGATAGGAGACATGGGAAGAGACACTTTGGAACCGAGATTATGGGAATCATCATCACTAAGTAGATTATCAAGAAAAGCTATGTCTCCTTCTGAATCAAAATATCCTTCCTCTAAATTAGAAGACACTTTTATAGCTAGAAAATCATCGATCTCATCATTATCGTCCTCAGGAGCAAAACACTCATCCTTGTCGGATAAAGGAGTTGTGTGAAAGAACCTAGCTTATCGGAAAACGTTTGGAATTTTTAATCTCGACATCTTCTTGAAATTTTCTTCATGCAAGTCTTCTTACAGAGCTTGAATCATCATTCTCCCGGTGGTATACGAAATTAAGAGGAGCAGTTCATCGGCGAACTTCCAAATTTATCATAGTCTTCACGGAGTAAGAACTTGGAGAAGGATACCATCAGGAATGAGTTAATGGTTACTACCACTAAAGGATTCATCTTTTGAAAATCGATAACAACGAAATGGCATGAACAAAAGTTTTTCCTTGTTCTTTGTTCTCAGATTTATCGGCATAGTAAACAAGTTCTTCCTTTCCTACTCTTAAAGTCAATTTTTCCTCGTACAAATCAATGAGAGCTTTTGCGGTGCGAAGGAAGGGTCTTCCTAGAATAATAGGCACTCTTGGGTCGGGTTCAAAATTAACCACCACAAAATCTGCCAGAAAAAGTGAAACCATCGACTCTAACTACAACATCCTCGGTTATTCCCATCGGGTGAGTAATTGAACGATTGGCAAGCTCGAGTGTCATTCGAGTGGAGTCAAAAGCTTCAAGCTCAAGTTTCTTGTGATGAATGAGGTTAAAAGATTCTGCTAGCTCCTGAATGGCTAAAGCAATAGTCCTTTTTGAGTTCTTGTAAAGCACATGGGATAAGAAATTTTCCCGGGTCTTCGAGCTTCTCGGAACTTTGTTCATGATGATAGGGAACATTCGCATTCACAGTTGTGATAGCGATTCCTCAAGCTTTCGCTTTTGTTTTTAGCAACGAAGCTTAACCATTTGTTAAAACTTTGGGCATTTCACAAGGAGCATCTTTCAATCCAATCTCTAAACGAAGTTTGTTTGATCATCTTCAAGAAAACCGGCTATATTGAGGCACTTGGTTTATCGTGTTCTCTAACTTTCATCCTCTCGGGTAAGGAGTCTAGATTGATTTGGAATTAGAGAATGAGATTCTTGAATTTCCACGTTTATGGTTTCTTTGCTTTTGGATTTGGAATTTCCATGAAATGTGAATCTTCTTCCCCGGAGGTGGGACATGGGCGGTATTTTCCAATTCTGGGATTTTGCACACTTTTCGTTGCGTCTCCGGGTTTGGTTCAGGTTCTTTTGAGGTTTGGTTTTTGAAACACGGTGTAGGAACAAGAGGAATCGAAGGTTTTTCCAAAGCCTTACCGCTCCTTGTGGTGATAGCATTGATTTGCTGACGAGGGTTAGTTACAGTTTGACTTGGTAGAGTACCCGGACTTGAAGTAGAGGCTGAATTTTTGAAATTATCACAAAGACTTGTCAATAACTTGTACATTAGACAATTTTGGATTCTGCAAATTTGACCTTTGATTTTGAACATTCTTTAACACCGCATCGTTTGCCTTGACGTAGTTTTCAAAATCTGTTTTCAAAAACACTATTTGTTGGAGGTCGTGGTAAGGTTAAAACGGATTGATTGGTGGGTTGTGGTGGTGTTTGATTGGTGGAGCTTGATAAATTGGTTTTGGTTGTTTTGAAGGTTTTGATTAAAGTTTGTTTCCACGGTTTTGGTTGAAAATTAGAATTGGTCTTGATTAACGGTTTTGGTTGGTTTGGGACTTCGGTTTTGATTGAAACCGGTGGTCTCATTTGACTGGCCAAATTGGAGGTTGGTTTCTTTGAGAGAAAATTACCATGGCGGCGGTTTGTTGAAATTGGTGGATTTATCTTGAAAAACGGGAAAATAGTTTCCAACTAGAGGTAACGCCAATGGTTAAAATGTTGATTTGATCCAAAGTGACACATACTTCCTCAACTGCCTTTGATGGTGCAAGGTATTAAGTAACAACTAAAGCGTTCATTTGATGCATTCATTTGGTTCATCTTGATATCATCTTTATCCTCGAGAAAGCGGCTATTTTTATCTGTTGCATCTCTAAAGATTAATTAGAAGATGAAGAATTAGAAAGAGGAGTCAATCCGTTTACTCACTCTTGAATCATTTTAGCACGACTTCTTTGGAGTAACGAACTTTTGACTTGCTTTCAATAAATCGCTTAAACCTTCTTGGAGGCTTTTATTCAAGAATTGCCACCTGCGTTTGCAGTCTCCCCCTCTCTCCCAATAAATCCAGAAACTTATTATCTAAGGCATCTTGATCGTGTTTGAATTCAAAGAATTATAAAAAGTATCGTGATTGTGAAGTTCCGAAAAGCACATGGTGAGGACGATTGACGAAGGAAGTCCTTTTTTAAACGTTCCATGCTTCATTAAAGGCTTCGTTGGGTTTTTGGTAAAAAGGTAATGATCTCATTCCGATAGTAAGTGGTTTTTGAAGGTGGAAAATATTGGTTTATGAATTTTGGCAACTAGTGTTCCCATGTGAGAATTGATTGGTGGTTCTTTGTCCTAACCATCTCGGGCTTCACCGTCTAGAGAAAAAGGGGGAAAAGCACAAAGCTAACCGAAAGTATTCGGAACTTCTGGATGTCTAACGTGAAGTGACCTTACTTAAAAATCGAGGGTGATTGTGGGGATCTTGTCTACCAAGTAAATTTGTTGCTTTGCACAAGATTGATTAACGGTTGCTTAAGCTGAATTTGTTGGCATGATCGGTGGAACTACTTATAGCATTTCATAACCTCAATGGGGTGCTTGTAACATTTGAGCCATCGTTCGATTGTCGGCCATTGGAACAACGTTTTGTTCAATTGGTTCAACCGGAAGAGTTTGTTGTTGACGACGTCTACGAGATTGCGAACGAGTGCGCATAAAAAGGAAAAACTAACAATTAAAAAGCAAAATTTTACTCTAAATTTTTTTTTTTTTTTTTTTTTTTTTAGCAATGAATTTTAACGGTTACACGAAAGAGACTTAAACCAAATAATCAACTACTTCACGGTAGCTCTTGAAAATTGCTTTTCAAGGTGAGCCGTACGTCGTAGAGACACAAAAGGCAAGTGTTAAATCTTTGATTACGAATTGGGAACAATTGCAAGTTCACCGGAAATTGAATTGGATAATCTTCTCATAGAAGATATTATTTGTTGGGTGGTTCGTTTACAACTTTGTGGAATTTAAAATTTTCTGAATTAAGACAATTTTTTTTTTTTTTTTTTTTTGATTTTTATATATATATATTTTTTTTTATCTTTTACTTATACTAAAAAGAAAAGGAAAATATATTTTTTTACTTTTTATATTTTATTTATTTTTTTTTTTTTTTGGATTTTTGGATTTATGACAAAAATTTAACTTTCGAGGACGAAAGGATCTTCAAACCAAATCACAAACTCGAAACGAAGGAATCGCTTACACAAGTCCCCGGCAACGGCGCCAAAAACTGATTGTAGTTTTACGTACCTATAAAATATATAATAATAATACTACTTAGGTAAATTCCAACTATTCACCTCTAACTAAGGTAAAAAGTTAAAACTTACAAAAATAATATAATATATATAATATACGTATGTTTGACCGGGCAAGTATGATCACCCGGGTCGTTATCCCCAACGACTCGTGGAATGGAAACCTCGTTTAAGTTTGGATCCTGATTTGAATTAGAGAAGAGATATTTTTTTGATTTAATTAAACTACTAAAATTAAAGGCACAATTAAACAACTAATTAACAAAATAAACTAATTACGAAAGTAAATAAAATGCGACATTTAAGAAAACAAATGCAATTTAAAACTTAAAAATGTAAACTAGATTCCTAAACCTAGATTAATGCTAAAGAAAATTTTTAGGAAAATTAAAAATATTTTTTAAAAGCTTTTTGGATTTTTTATGAATTTAAAACTATTTAATCTAAATTAAATTCTAAAAATAGAAATTAAATTGATGAAAATTAAGAAAAATACTTTTTAATCTAGTTTAATTCTAAATTACTTAAAAATAAGAGAAAAACATTTTTTATCACTAATTTTTCTATTTAAAAGGTTAAAATTTAAAACTTAAGGTTTGAAAATTAAATGTTTTAAAACTTAAATTTGAAAATTAATTTTTAAAAATATAAAACTTAAACTAAAAATTCTATAAAAATACTTTTTATAAGCAGAAAAAGTGCAGAAATTTGATTTTATAAAAAGCCCTAATTTTATACTATTTATAAAAAACTAATTTAACTAATTAAAATAAAAACCTAATTTTATTATTTAAAAAAAAAACTATTTTTTATAAAACTTAACTAAAAACACCCAAACACATGGGGCAAAAGTGACAAGTAACAAAGCTGAGGGTAGGCGGGGTAACATGGGGTTTTTTCGAAAAATACACAAAGTTTTGAGTTATGGCAGAAACAGTCCCTTAACTTGGGACTAACTAGACTAAACTATTAAACTAACAAAGGACAAACGATGTAATTAACTAGGGACTAACAGAGTAACTAACAAGGACTAACAATGCAAATTTAATACTAACAGAAACTATTAAAAATGCAAGACAGGCCCCTAAAGCAACTAACACTTAACAACCAGCATCCCTTTTTTAATCTAAAACAGCTTAATAACCTTAATTCTCAGCTTATTAAAAATAAGCTGAATAAGCTTATAAGCTCTAAAACTTAGTAAT
>BQNB010104711.1:3568-23759 GCA_026074375.1 Tanacetum coccineum | reverse complement strand
TACATTTCATTCCTTAACTCATTTTTCACATTATTAATCTGAGCTTGCATGGCTTTCATGTTAACATCATTCATTTTCTTAAATTTCTCCAATTCACTTAACGGAACACTTTGGTTTTGTTGAGCTGGAGCTTGATAAGTTGGATTTTGATTGAAATTGTTTCCTCAGTTATATCCTTGATAAACCATACCTGGAGGACGATAACCGGCATTACCCTGATTGTAGTTACCTGCGGCTGCTGCAACGTATCCTTTAATATTATCCCGATATTCCAGGAAAATGTTGCCATCGGCGGCGAGACAATGATAATAAGGATGAGGACCACCGCAAGTAACACAAATCTCTTCAACGGCTTTTACAGAAGCTAGAGGTGGGGTAGCTTAAAATTGTTTAAGAATAGCCGTCATGGCGGTAGTCACAACACTCGTCTGCTGATTTACTGCATGAGTAAGCTTGGCTATATCGGAAGAAGAAGAATTACCATCACTTGATTTCACTTGAGAAACAACCGATTTGTTTCGTGAATTGCGGACCTTGGATTTGTTTTCAATAATTGTCAACACATCTTGAGTACTTATTTCCAAGAGATTGCCACCGGCGGCAGAATTCAAGGAATCCTGGTCGGAAGGGTTCAAGGCATTGTAGAAGTATCAAGTTGGTGCAAATCGGTGAAACCATGATGAGGACAAGCACGAAGGAGATTTTGTATCGGTCCCACGCCTCATGAAACGATTCATCAAACTTTTGTTGAAAATTAGAAATTTCATTTCGAAGGTTTATCGTTCTTGAGGGGGAAAGAATTCATTAATGAATTTGGACACGAGATCCTCCCAAGTGAGAATAGAATGAGGGGGTTCTTTTTCAAGCCAATGACGGGCTGCCCCCGCAAGAGAGAAAGGAAAAAGCATGAGCTTAATCACTGAATTTGGCACATCCTTGTATTTGATTGTGGAAGTTATTTTGTTGAACCAACGGATGTGATCATGAGGATTGTCTTTCTCAAGTCCGAAAAATTGGTCCGAAGTCATCATATTAATAAGACAGTTTTTTTTTGAACGGCAAATTATATTAAGAAACTAGCAAGGCGCTAGGAAAATTACAAAGATAAGGATCTAGGACATTTCATCCAAGAGATCCAATCAAAATTGTTTTTACACCTATTTGAGCACCAAGTAAAAGAGAGTAAAACAATCTCATCAAAAAGCATATCCATATGCGGTTGAGATGAGCCAAACAATGTCTGATTACGATACTTCCATATCACCCACCACATAACGTAAAAGACCCCTTCCAATATATCCTTAAAACCTTTAAGGAGACGAAGAGTGTGAAACCATTCAAGCCAATCATCGTATGAGAATAAATCCGGGCAATCAAACTCCCACCATCGAGCCAGTTTGGTAGTAATGTTCCGGGCCATAGAACAAGAGAAAAAAAGATGTGAGCATGACTCCCCTGCACAGCTGCAAATAGGGCAAGTGATAGAGGGAATTTCAATACCCCGAAGAGACAAATTAAGCCTAGTTGGGAGCTTATCCAAACTCACTTTCCAAGCCATGATGTTAATCTTAATTGGGACTTCCGAAACCCATCTAGTGGGAGCACCAACCGCGAGAAGAAGATGATCATCTATGAAAAGTCGAGTAGATTTAATCGAGAATTCACCCGAGGAATCGAGGGACCAAATCCATCTATCATTAGAGACCGAGAGAATGACAGAGTTAACATCTTCGATGAGTTTGGAGAATTGCTCTTCTTCTAAACTTCCACGAGGGAGTCTTCTAAAAGAACAGGAAATAGAGCTAGCGTTGATTTTTTCTGCCACCGTAGAGTTTTTATTGCAATCTAAAGCAAACATACGCGGGTATAATTGCTTAAGGGGGATATCAGTAAGCCAAGAATCAACCCAAAATAAAGTATTCAACCCATTTCCCACTTTCCTTTTCATATGAGACAACAAGTTAATACCTTTGCTAGACAAATTTCCGCATTCACGAACAATAGTAGTCCAGGTAGAAGAGCGAGCGAACTTACCAGTGTTGTCTAAAGCTCCACCATCGCCAAACATAGCTTTAATGACCCTATACCATAAAGAGGAATCCTTTGACCTGAACCTCCATATCCATTTGAATAAAAGAGCACGATTTTGAGCGAAGAAACTCGAAATACCAAGCCCTCCTTTTTTCCTTGAAACCATTATTTTTTCCCAACCAATCATAGACATTTTATTCTCATTAATATCAGCACCATTAAAGAATCTCCTGCGAATGGACTCCATCTTACGTAAAACACCAACAGGAGTTTTATAGATTGACATCAGGTATATAGGAAGCGAGCTAAGGACAGCTTTATTCAAAGTAAAACGACCACCTATAGAAAGCATTTTAATTTTCCACTTAGATAAACGGGATGAAAGTTTTGCAATAACCTCGTCCCAAAAGTTACTTCTAGAGCTGGAAGAACCGACCTTAACACCCAGATAGTTAAAAGGCGAGGAGAACGTGTTACAACCAATGACATTAGCAGCCACATCCACTTCTTCTTGAGAGGTACCAATGCCCATAATCTTACTCTTTTGAATATTGATTTTGAGCCCCGACGCCAAGTAGAAACATTTAAGCATATTAACGATAGTGATGACATTCGCCTTATCCCATTTACCAATGAAAACAGCATCATCCGCATAAAAGAGATGGGATAACGTTAAAGACTCATCAATACGAATACCTTTGTAGAGCCCGGAATTCAAGATATTGTTGAACGAAATGTGCAAACTTTCCATCACCAAAATAAAGAGGAAAGGAGAAAGAGGATCTCCCTGCTTCAAACCTTTATGAAATTTGAATTCTGATGAGGGACTTCCATTAACCAGAATCGATCCCATTGCCGAAGAAAGACACGCTTGAATCCACCCTCTCCATTTAACACCAAAACCAAAGTTATTTAGAACCCCGTCTAAATAATCCCATCTTACCGAATCGAAGGCCTTTTCAAAATCAGCTTTAAAAATCATAGCTTTGATTTTATGATACTTACACCACGAAATAAGCTCGTTAAGAATAAAAGGGCCATCCAGGATTTGACGTTTAGAAATAAAGGCAGTTTGAACGTCACTAATCAGATCAGGCATAACAATGCATAGGCGATTGGACAAGATCTTGGCAACGATCTTGTAAAAACTACCAATGAGGCTTATTGGACGAAAATCTTTCACTATCTTTGCATCCAATGATTTAGGAATAAGAGTAATAAATGAAGAATTACTTCCAGGAGGAAACTTACTAGAAGAGAAAAATTCCTTGACAGTATTAACCACATCATGATTTGTAATTTTCGTGCTAAATAGTTAGAAAGGCTCATCTAATTTGACAAACTGTGTGGGAAGTTTAACGCATCGCTGGTCGAACCCGACTAAAGAAGGAGGTTATGCTTCAGCGCTGACCGAATTCTCGGATTGCTTGTGCGTCAAATTGGAGTTGCCAACGACTATTTAAAAGTACAAAATTACTTTAAGGTTGATTTGCCTCAATTCCACATCCGAAACACTAAGTCGAAAGACTTATGAAAAAGTACGTTGTGGACGATAATTGTGGGTACTTCTTTAATTGGTTAATCCAATGCCTCAACCAAAATTTTGTTTATTTAATCTTGCCCTAAAAGTTAATAAAAAGTTTTTTTTATTAAACATATGCTATGGAGTTGTATGCATGCTTCTCCATACATAATTTTGATTCCACACATCAAATATTAGTACCCTTAAAACTTAAGTCGAATGCCATCTAATTGACAAACACTTGAAGTTGCAATTTATGTCATGTGAGAACTTGGACTAGATTGTAATGGACAGAAAACCTTCATGATTGAGTAAGACCTCACATGGACAAGTTTGACGTTCTTTAGATTAGACGACTTAATTGAGTTATTTAGTGAGAACTAGAAACTCAAGGCATTAAGATGGGATGAAACATGTTTACAATGCAACTAGTTTTTGGCAATGTAAATCCCATAAAGATCTAGAAATTGAAAATTGTTTGTCAATTAATTGTTCGACAAGTTACCATGTTGAATAAATTCATTACTAGCAGATCAACTGATGTGATGGGTTTATGTCAATATGGGTTCTAGTTTTCAAGGAAATTCTATGGTTATATGAATATTACCTGGGTATTTTATTTTCTTGAAAAATGTATTATCGAAAATACTAATTATATGAACTTTTTCTATAGAAATGGCTCAACCCGATAATAACAACACTTTAAGTTCTGCGTTCAAGACTTTCTTTGAGCGAGAAAAACTAACTGGCGACAATTTCAATGATTGGTACCGTTCACTAAGAATTGTCTTGAGAGTGGCGGATACCTATGACTATTTGTTTAAGCCTTGTCCTGAAGAACCCCCTGAGGATGCTGCTGAGGATATTAAAGCTGCATGGAAAGTTGAATACAAGATACATTCGGATGTGGCTTGTTTAATGCTTGGAAGAATGTCACCTGCTCTTCAAAGGCAGTTTGAACTATATTTTCCGCAAGCTATGCTTGATGAACTCAGAAGAATGTTTGAAAATCCTAAAGCTGTAGAGATCTACAATTTGGTGGATACCCTACACAGCTACAAACAAGCCCCAGGAAAATCCATAAGTGCTCATGTGTTGGAAATAAAAGGTTACATGGACCAACTACAAGCTTTTGGGAAACCCTATGACAATGATATGGCGATTAACTTAATAAACCGGCCCCTTAACAAGGATTTTGGTGATTTTGTTAGAAACTTCAATATGCATTGCGTGGGGAAGACAGTGAGTGGTCTACACGCATTGCTCATTGACTATGAAAAGGGTTTGAAAGACAAGGCCCTTACACCTCAGGTACTTGATATTCAAAAGGGTAGGGTGAATAAGCCAAAACTGCAAGCGAACAAAAACGGTAAAGGCAAAGGCAAAGCTGATAAGAAAAAGCAAGTTGTGGCTTATCAACTAAAACCTAAGCAAAACCCTCCTCAGAAGAAGGAAAATCCAAAGAAAGATCAAGCTTGTCACTACTGCAACGTAGTTGGTCACTAGAAGAGGAACTGCCCTCTTTACCTCGAAGAGTTGCGCACAAATACGAACAAGAAGGCTGAGCATGGTACTGCAGCTTCAGGCAACTTATTTATGATTGAATTATTCAATCTAACTCACAAATTAAATTCTTGGGTATATGATACTGGATGCGGTATTCACATTTGTAATACGCTGCAGGGATTTAGAGTGGAAAGGAAGCTATCTTATGAAGAGCAATATCTGCATGTGGGAAATGGAGCACAAGTAACTGTTGAAGCCATAGGAGTGTTTAATTTAGTTTTACCATCTGGTTTAGTACTGTCATTAAACAATTGTCATTATGCACCTTTTATAATTAGAGGTGTTGTTTCCTTTTCTTGTTTGTTGGATCTTGGATTTGTTCACACTGTTACTAGTAATGAAATTTATGTTTCTTCAAATGGTATTTTCTATTTTAGTGCTATATCTGTGAATGGTGCGTTTGAAATTGACATGAATTATTATGTTTCTAAGTATAATAATAATTCTATTTTTAGCATAAATAAGAAGAGAAAGTTAGACTTGAATTCTTCTTATCTTTGGCACTGTAGACTTGCCCATATTGGCAAGACTCGCATGCAAAAGCTTCAACGTGAAGGACTTTTGGAAAGTATCAATGATGGATCATATGATAAATGCGAATCTTGTATTTCTGGGAAGATGACAAAGAAACCTTTTAATAATAACATTGAAAGAGCTACAGATCTACTTGGTTTAATACATACAGATGTGTGTGGACCACTTAGACATGTGTCAAGGAAAGGTGCTAGCTACTTCTTAACCTTTACTGATGATTTCAGTCGTTATGGTTATGTTTACTTGCTTAAACATAAACATGAGGTATTTGAAACATTTAAGGTATTTAAATCAGAAGTAGAATTGCAACTAGGAAAGAAGATTAAAGCTCTTCGATCCGATAGAGGTGGTGAATATTTAAGCCAAGAGTTTAAAGAATATCTAGGTAAGAATGGAATAGTTCAGCATCTTACTTCTCCATATACTCCACAACAAAATGGTGTATCTGAAAGGAGAAATCGCACACTATTAGATATGGTACGATCTATGTTTAATCTTACAACTCTACCATTATCCTTTTGGGATTATGCCTTAGAATCTGCGGTTCGTATTCTAAATATGGTTCCCACTAAGAAGGTTGATAAGACACCATATGAAATATGGCATGGCAAAGTGCCGAATATGTCTTATTTAAAGGTCTGGGGTTGTGAGGCGTATGTGAAACGTGACTCAGCTGATAAACTCAAACAGAGATCTGTCAAGTGTATCTTTGTAGGATACCCTAAGGAAACTATGGGTTACTATTTTTACTTTCCACCTGAAAACAAAGTAATTGTTGCAAGGTATGGAGATTTTCTTGAAAGAGATCTCATATCTCAAGAATTCAGTGGGAGAGATTGTGATCTGGAAGATGATCATATAGATACATTACCTTCTGAAAACACTAGCGAGATTCCAGTAGAGCCTGAAAGTCTGGGTCCTCCACCGGAATTAATTCCTGTCCGTAGGTCCGAAAGGCCTAAAAATGCACCCAACCGTCTCTGTCTAAACATGGAGGTTGAGGATGATGAAGTAGGGGATCTTGGAGAACCTGCTAATTATCGAGCTGCTATGATTGACCCTGATAAGGTTTTATGGCAAGGTGCAATGGATGAGGAAATGAAATCCATGAAAGTCAATAAAGTCTGGATTGTAGTAGACCGCCCTCCTAATGCCAAGGTAGTTAGGAGTAAGTGGCTATACAAGAAGAAGACTGACATGGATGGTAAAGTACACACCTATAAAGCTCGTCTGGTGGCTAAAGGCTGCACTCAAACCTATGGGATTGACTACGAGGAGACCTTTTCTCCAGTAGCAGACATTAGAGCTATTAGGATTCTCATAGCCATAGCTGCATACTATGATTATGAGATTTGGCAAATGGATGTTAAAACTGCCTTCTTGAATGGTCGCTTAGATGAGGACATCTATATGGAGCAACCTGAAGGGTATGTTGATCCAAAATTTCCAAACGGTGTATGCAAACTTCAAAGGGCCATTTATGGTTTGAAGCAAGCATCACGTCAATGGAATAAACGATTTGATGAAGAAATCAAAAGGTTTGGATTTATTCAAAATCGTGATGAGCCATGTGTATATCGCAAAGCTAGTGGGAGTGATGTAGTATTCTTAATCCTATATGTCGACGACATTTTGATTATGGGAAATAACATTCCAAAGCTTAAGGAAGTTAAGGACTATCTTGGAAAATGTTTTTCTGTGAAGGATTTAGGAGAAGCTGCATACATTCTGGGAATTAAGATATATAGAGATAGATCTCTGCGGTTGATTGGACTTAACCAAAGTGCTTACATCGATAAGATATTGAAGAAATTCAATATGCAAAACTCTAAGAAAGGTTTTATACCGATGGAAGTCAAACATGATTTGAGTAATGAAATGTGTGCTTCATCAGATGAGGAAAAAGCTTACATGAAAAGGGTACCTTATGCTTCGGCTGTAGGATCTATCATGTATGCTGTAAGGTGCACAAGGCCAGATGTGGCGTTTGCTCAAAACTTGGTCAGTCGGTATCAACAGAATCCGGGGAAGCTCCACTGGGTTGCTGTTAAACATATTCTAAAGTATCTGAGGAATACGAAAGATATGTTTTTAGTATATGGCGGAAATCCAGATACAGAACTTGATGTTACAGGTTTCTGTGATGCGTCCTGGCAATGCGATAAAGATGATACAAAGTCTCAGACGGGTTATGTCTTTGTTGTCAATGGAGGAGCAGTAGACTGGAAGAGCAAGAAGCAGACTACCATTGCGATGCATGCGACACAATCTGAGTACATGGCTGCGTCAGAAGCTGCAATGGAAGCAGTTTGGATTAGGAAGTTTGTTGAAGATCTTGGAGTGATGCCTTCAATAAGTAAACCTATTAATATGTATTGTGACAATTCTGCTGCAATCATATTCGCCAATGAACCTGGAGTCATGAAAGGCGCCAGACATTTTCTGCGGAGATATCACTATGTTCGAGAACAAGTCGAGAGTGGTGAAATCAAGTTAATAAAAGTTCACACAGATAAAAACCTAGCTGATGCTTTTACTAAAGCTTTACCTAGAGGAAAAGTTAGTGAACATGCCAATGGAATTGGACTTCGATTAGCTAGTAGTTTCATGCATATCTGTGATTAGTATTTGGATAAAGGATGTGTAAACATTATTATTTGATAAAATAAAATGATGGTTGTGTTTATTTTGTTATTTAATTTTGTATCCTATTTTACATGTTTTAAATCCATGAATATTAAATTATTCTAAATGTCCGTTGTCGTTTAATAATATGGGAATATTATTAAATCAAGACAAATTTAAATGTTGGTCGGGTATACTTGAAAGTATATTGATGTGATTACATACCAAATTTAAATGATATTTGATGAATTGAATATAGGACTTATCCCAACTATGTGATTGTACTTTATGGATCTTGTCATTAAGTAAATCATAAATAGTTATCCTCAGACTTGAGATACCAGGAAACTGTTGTCATGGATCAGTGCATTTCTGTGAAGCAATTTATTGCTACAACGTTAACTGGTGTATTTAAGGATTGTTTTCTGAAGTGTTGCAAAATTCATAAGTCTTTGCTTGTAGGTCCAATTTGGGATTGGTTTCTTCAAATTCGTGTTTGAAGTTTAATAAGCTGGGGCGCCCATCGTGGCGAAATGGTAAGAGGTATGTGGTGGGCCACAACCAAGATTTTTCTGGAATACGTTTAGAGATTTGGTAATCTATGATCAATCAGATAAAACGAGAACATATAGTTAATCAAGGAAATGACTAAGATCCATTATCCTTATTAACATTGTTTAGAAACAATGGATAATAGTAATTATGATGAATCATTATAAAGGTTTTGTCTCTGGAGACATTATCGAGTCGTTAACTAGAGGCAGTCGGCGGTTGTAACCTAGGACGCTTAAACCGATTGTGTTCACACTATAAAAA
Source organism: Tanacetum coccineum (assembly GCA_026074375.1). Lineage (NCBI taxonomy): Eukaryota > Viridiplantae > Streptophyta > Magnoliopsida > Asterales > Asteraceae > Tanacetum > Tanacetum coccineum. The sequence continues at coordinate 14,665 of BQNB010104711.1, read as the reverse complement.
ATTTGTCCTAAGTGGTGAGATCAGCTGCCAAAACAAAACATAAAAACGTTGTCGCAATCTTATTAGTTTATGGACGATTAATTATAGTTGTGTGTTTGGATCTAACTCGAGACCATGGGGATTGCACACATTACGTAATGAGTTAACGAATTAATAATTATATTAAATGGAATATATTTATTAATACCGAAAACGGTATTATCGGTCAGTTAAGTATTTAACGGTTTAACATGGACTAACCGATATAAAGGGAAGGACTAACTTTGTAAAAGGAAGTCGAGAAGGTTCCGGAACACCCCATGAGGGTGGTATTCGGCCGGTTATAGGCAAGAGGGGAAAAGGAAAAGATTTTGTTTCCTTTTCCTAATTTAGGAACTTGACTTTGGGCTCTTGTTTGGTTAGCCTATATTAAACAAAGGAATTAAGGGTTCATAATGAGATGAGTTTTAGTTACACACAAAAAGATCCCTATAATTTTTCTTTGTTTTCCATTGTTGTTCGATTCGGAGAAATCATCCCCAAGGGATTCTTGTTCGATCGACTTTAAAACATAGAACCGTTTTCTTGTTTTCAAACTTGTCTTTTGGTTAACTTGTTTCTAAATGTGTGTACAATAAAGAACGTGGTTAATTACTATAGATTTAAATCTTGGACTCGCATTAACAAAACATGGTTAAGGGTGTAATCTATTGATCCTACAATTATAATACCTAATAGGGTTAGCATCAAGAAAAAAGAAAACAAGAAAAAGATTATTGGCTCGCGAGAATCCAAAGGTATGTAACCCGACCGGTTAATTATATGCATGTTAATTATATGATTTGTTATCGCTTCCGCTATTACGTGCTTTGATGTTTTATTTAGATTATAATTGTCATGCATGCTAAATTCCAACAACAGTAAGTTAATGCATTTTTTTTATCTAAAGTAAAACAGCGTTACAAAGGTTAATAAGGTTTAAGAAAACTTACAGTTTATCTTTGGGAATAAGTAGTCTTAGCTTATCTATAAGTACATAATGTCTCCGCCTTCTCGAAGATGGCCTTCTGGCCCTACGAAATAAAACAACAAAACATTTTAGCTTGATTTTGGTTGAGGTGCTCAATGGTTAATTAAGTTCATGATTAAACAGGAAGTATTAGAGTCTAGTTCCGGATTAAACCAGCTTTTGGTCCACCAAAACCGAGATGTGTTGATTGCACGGATAAGGTTACTATGGGAGTTATCACAGCTGCAAAAGGTTGTAAAGAGGCTTGGAAATCATACAAATTTAATAGAGTTTTTAATCCACAAAAAAGTTCGAAACTCAAACTTTTTTATGGATTAAAAACTCTATTAAATTCGAATGATTTCCAAGCCTCTTTAGGTGTGATAACTTCCATAGTAACCTTATCCGTGCAATCAACACATCTCGGTTTTGGTGGACCGAAAGCTGGTTTAATTTGGCACCAGACTCTAATACTTCCTTTTTAATCATGAACTTAATTAACCATCGAGCACCTCAACCAAAATCAAGCTAAAATGTTTTGCTGTTTTATTTCGTATGGCCAGAAGGCCATCTTCGAGAAGGCGGAGACATTACGTACTTATAAAAAAGCTAAGGCTACTTATTCCCAAAGATAAACTGTAAGTTTTCTTAAACCTTATTAAGTTTTACTTTAAATAAAAAAATTGCATTAACGTACAATCCTGAGGTTTCTTATTTTATCAGGCACAGGTATATCGACAATTTAGGCTTGGTTACAAGCGTTCGCATGCTTCACAAAGCTGATGGCACCTATACCAGGTGCGCTCTAGTGATAACAAATACAAAACGGTCGGCCCGATTGGTATGTGTGTGTTTCTTTACTTGTATCATCTTGTTTTTGTTGATTTAATATTTCTATCTTTAACGTCAATGCTATTACTCAGATCCGAGGGATAGATCATTCTATTCGATTTCAAAGCAAAATTGTTTCATTTAGAGCTAAGAGATGGCCCGGGTAAGCTTACTACTAATTATTACAATCTGTTGACCTCTCTTAACAATATTTTTTGACTTGAGGTTTTTCAAGTAATCTTTGTTTTTCTTACAGTATGCGTTCACTTAAGAGAAGTTGCCACAATGGGAGATTCAAGCTATATCTTTTTGGGATTAGACTGCCATTTCGTCAACTCATGAATTGCCACATAAGGAAAATGTGACGATATGTAAGTTGAAATCAAACAATTTGAGTCTCTAATCTTATTTTGATTATCACGAGTAATTGAATCGTCAACACAGCTTACTACCATAACCGAGGACGCATTTGAAAGACTTGATTACACGAGAATTGAACTATGTATGCCTGATGTTAATGTGAGTGCGGAATTTGTGAATGAGCGTCATAGCGTTTTAGGATGACATATTTACAGGGTTCGTAGATACTCTCTGTATGATTATCCTATAATCTTTTGGTATCCTAAATCTATTTTATGTTGATGGAAAATAGTATAACTTATATTTGCAGGGACGTTGAAGTGAGATGGATGAGGCATTGCGAATTGCTGAGGAAGAACTCAACTGTGAAGCGGTGGTATGGGTAGACAGTGGGAAGAAGGAGGACGAGGGTAAGCACATTTATCTTATACACACACAAAATATGTTCATATATCTAATATAATTAGCATGATTAATAGATACAAAATTGTAAAAACTGTAACTTAGTTTTTACTTAAAACAATGTTTAATCCTCACTCAAAGGTAGCTAGGTATTTGGCCCCCTTAACTTATTCAGTTGGTGTGCTAGTAAGTTGCCTAAACTGGGGAATTTTTTATTTATTTGGAACTATGGACTATACCAAAATCCCATCGTTGTTACTAACTAGGTATATAACGTTTGTGAAATTTGCGTGATGGAACCTCAATATCAATTACTAATATAGCAAATGATATTCGGTATGTTTTGAACAAGTAGTGATGATTGACAGTTATTAGTAAACATTGTGTTGCTTGGAAGTCACAGCAGATATGACACTGATAGCTGATGGGAGAAGCTATCGCAAAATGTAGAGACATGTAAAATTTGGAGGATTTTCGATTCCCATTTTGTGTCAGTAATGGTAAAGAAACTTGTTATATAGATTCAAGAGTAAGCTGGTTTTAACTTCAAAATGAAAAACGTGAACTCGGGTTCCATGCTTGATCCCTTTCATGTTATCAGGTAGGAAGAAACAATAGCAAGACACTCAGAATAGGAAAGATCAAGAACTAACACTCAATTATTGTCATAATAGTTGGTTGCTCTGCTTCTATAATATCTAATACTTCGTTTTATCACTCTTTTATGATGTATATTCTCCTCTACTTTTAAATACCGAGTTAAGTTTTTATAAACAGTTATAAAAATTAGTCCTGACATAAGTTACTGGTTTGGAAGGAGTTGTGTTTGCTGAAGAGTGGGTTGGCTGCTATAACACTCCAGGCTGATCTTCGTCATGCAGAATCATCAAAAAAAACAGGATGACATAAGTCCTGACATTGTTTAGGTTAGTAGAAATTGTTCCTTTGTGTTAAACAGACTGGAAGAGTAGATAGGTAATTACAGTTTACGTACTCTTTGAGGATAAGTTTTGTTGCAGCTTAACATGGGGAAAATATTTCACTCAATAACATTAAAACTTATTATTACCTCTTTAACTACTAGCAATGTACGCATATCCAAACATTTCCTGCTCTAGAAGTCCCGACATTTTGTGGGTGCTATATACAATAAAATGGTATTAAGACCCATTAAATGAAGCCAGCCATCACATATGTCCTTGTCATTGAGTTATGTCCAAACACTCCGTACCCTAAAACCACTTGAAACAAGCAACTCATATGTACCTTGATAGGAATTAGTTTGCAGCATGATCTTTCTTCTTTTTTCTATGCACAAAAGTGTATGTTATTGACAGTGAGAAAGAAGTGTCTACATGCACAAAGTATCAGTTTACACAACATGATTCTCTCAAGAGGTGAACACTAACCGCCCATTATGTAGCGTATCAGGGTAGCGTCGATGTCAAACACTTATTTTCCCTTCATAAAACTCATCTCTTTCTTGATTCTTGTCCTCGTCATAATGTAAAGAAGTTTGACTTTAGAAAGTCAAATGGTTGGCTTTTTGTAGATTTGTTGCTCACGTTTTTTTTTTCAGTTTATGATGTTAGATTGGTTTAGTTTAGGTATCATTTGGAATATTTTCTTAGGATTTCCATGACTACATGTCTCTTAAATTCATGTTGTCATCGGCTTTTGTGTTGACTTTTGACTCCATATGTCGAAACAGGAAGTACAAGAATATAAAGATACGATTTTTCATATTATAGAACTCTCAAGTTGGAAAAGAAAAAAAAGGATAGCGTTGGACATATTTCCTTAAAACTGTTACAGTTGATTTCCTTATACTCCTTTAGTGTAGCACAGTTCAGTCTAATAGTCAAGGTGGTAGCCTAAATTCACAAAATAAATTTAACATCAAAGGATCAGATAGACGTTACTCTTTAAGTGTAAAACAAATCTCTCGGGAACTGAAGATACATTTAGGAACACGTTGTATTGAACAATGAAAGAATCGTACAATGATCTGGGCTGGAGGAAAATGCTCTTAATGAGGAACCATATTCGTGATCATGTATGGTATGATAATTGGAGCAGATTGGGTACACTTGATAGATTCTGGACGAAACGCCAAAATTATGATCAAGGATACTCACTTAAAACAAGCCTTGCTGATATTGTAATTATGGAAAATGGTCATATTCAGTTGCCTTCTATCCGGATCCAACAAGTGAGCATGATTAGCAATCTTGATAGAATTACACTGACTCAGGATTGCCTGGACACAACCCAGTGACAATAGTAGGGCTAATTACCGACTCCTTGGTTAAGCTAAAATGACTCAGAAGTGCAAAGAGAAACTTTCTCATAAAGGTTTTAACAAAGATACAATATTTTTCGAGGGGGAGTGTTCGCATATTTTGTTAAAAAGTTTTTAGAAAGATAACAAAATGAAAAATTGTTTACATTTCACCTTTACATATCCGTATTTTTTTGCGAGTATGGGAAGAATTAAACCCGAGTGGTGTTAAGGTTCCTTGGTGGAGGCTGATTTGGTTCAACCACTGCATTCCAAGTCACATATTTATTCTATGGTTGGTTATGGGTCAGAAATTAAAGGCTCGATACAAACTTAAAGTCTGGGATCAAGCCTTATATGTGACATGCAGTTTTTGCAAGTCACAAATGGATTCACACTCACATGCATTTTTCGAATGTCTCTATCAGAAATAGGTTTGGAACGATATGAAGTCTTATGCAGATATAGAAGGCGTGTCAGACCAATGAAAGAACGTGGGGAAGTATTTAATTTCAGGATGTAAAGGTAGATCGGTGTGGAATATTGTAAGAAAATTGGTTTCTCAGCAACTATATATTATGTTTGGCAAGAAAGGAACAACTGATTCTTCAACAAGTGTGATCGAGGCAAAAGAGCAATTGTGCAAACAAATTGTGGAAGTGGTTCATATAAAGCTCATATGTTTCAAGTTTAAGCTATCCAAACAAACAAAGAAGATGTTTCTGGTCTGGAAATTACATGAGAGGTCTTTAGCACAAGTTATGGAATGATGAAATCGCCCTCAAGTAATAATATGTGGTCGTTACAGAAAGCTTGTCGAGACGCAGCAGTTGTAGGCGCAATGCGGGTAAGGTAAATTTATGGATGTGGTTTCACAGATTGTTTGACACGACGCCGCTGGTGTTTGGCTTGACGTGGAGAAGCAAAACATGGAATGTTGAAAGGATAAGTATGTTCAAATGTAGCCTATTCAAGTTATGGTTTCTCCTAGCATTTTCTCCAAGATATAGTGATATGATATCGGCATGCCGTTTGCCACTTAACCTTCCTAAATATGTCAAGTTATGGTTTCTCCTAGAATTTTCGCCTAATCTAGTGGATATGATTATTGGCTATTGCATACGACACCGAACATCGATTAAAGAGATAAAAAGAACAAAAAAAGATACGTATATTTAATGGATAAACCCACCCCCCGAGGTTTTTATTTAATGAGATAAACCGACCCCCATATTGATTTACAAAACAAAAACAAATCAATACTTCAGATTCATTCACTTTTTATATTACTACTCCTAAATGCCCTAAGTTCTTTATAATAGACTTTAATCTGTTGACTAATTACATAATAAAAGCAAACTACTAAATAGGTGACCAGAAATATAATAAAAAAATATTAAAATATTAATAACGAGCTATGAAATAGGTTCTCATCAATTCCCGCCCCCAAAAACACCTTGTCCACAAGTGTTGGATTCCACATGCCACCTCTTCCAGATCCCACGTTTTCACTGTGTACCTGTCTCTAGTCGATCAAACATGAAACATCTATGACCTCCAAATGAGATCTACAAAAGCGGCTCTTGCTTACAGCCCGATTCATCTAAAATTACCAACCCATCTTCCACTAATCCTATTAAAGCACAAATAATCCTTAGCTTGCATCCCCGCACAGCACTGGGGACATTACCTGTTAAACCGTTTAACACAATATCAGAGTTGTTTTCTTCATCGGTACCAACTTCGAAAGAATTAACAACCCCTTTCTCTTCCTTTCCTTGCTCATCCTTGTCCTCCTTAACTGATCTTGTATTTTCAAATTCTTTTTCATCTTCTTCAAAATAAGTCATGTTATTAGGCGACAAACATATCTGTTTCGAAATTAACGATTGGGTAGGGTGCGGTGATGGAATGGTGGTCGCGCTGTGATAGGACGGCGGTGTAGTGGTGTTGGTCACTACGGTGGTGGCCGACTGTAGGGTTTTCGCATGATCTCAACGAATTGTTGATCTGATTCAACCTTATTTTTCTCAATCTTTGCTTGCAACAAAGCCAGTTGTTTCGCTGCCTCTGAGTTGATCGCAGCATGCTCGATCTTGAACTGTTCCAGATTCGCCTCCACATCAGTTACCTTTGTCATCTTGAATCAACATTTTTTTTTTGTGATACCCTAGAATCGAAACAGCTCTGATACCAAATGATACGAACCGGATCGATTAAAGAGATAAAAGAACAAATAAGATAGATAGGCTATATTAATGGGATAACCCGACCCCCCGATGGTTTATATTAATGAGATAAACCGACCCTCCAATTGATATTGATAAACAAAACAATACTTAATATTCATTCCACATAATAATATTACAATCCTAATGCTCTATTTATAATAGACTTATCTTGTTGACTAAGATTATATAATAAAGGAAACTACTAAATAGTTGACCAAGAAAATATAATAAAGGAAACTAGTAAATATTAATAAGAAACTATTAAATAGGTTCTTATCACATATCGAATTTTCTTGCTTCGCTTGGTAAGCATTTTAGTCTGTTTTTGTATGTGGAAATTCGTCCGCATAAACTTTTACCCAAACAAAGAATCCTACAATCAAATGTGATTAGAAAGGCTTTAGAAATTATGGCTTTGTACATCTTGTGAACTGCTTGAACTAAATGTGTGTTGAATGAGTGTTTGGAGCTGTCTCGTCAAATTCAGGTTGAATATCTAAGGTGATAACAAATAGTTACAAAAAAATGTTCAAATTAGAGGATCAGATAGATGTTGTCTGTTTTTAGATTCTAACATGCATATTTTTAGTTCATATATTTTCTTTATAAAATAAATTAATTTTGTGTTAACAAGTAATAAAACTAGTTTTGTACTTTTATTTTGAATCATAATTGAAAACAAAACCTTCCTCCAAATGAAGTCCCTCTAATCCTATATATACATAACTCATTCTCTATAATCTTTACTTACATTTAACCATTTCACTTACCCTCACAAACACTCATAATCCAACATTCTGTTGAAAGAAAGAAACTCAGCAAGAATCCAGCATGGATGATCCTTCACAATCACAACAACATTCTGATGCTCACCACCATCCTTCTTCTGTTTCAGATTCATTTCCTTGTCCTAGCACACCAAAACTACTACGTCCATCACAATGTGTCGAATTATCAGGTGAAAAAGAAGATCAAGATCAAGATGCCAGTGAAGCCACCAGCAACCGCATCAGCGCGCCAAGAAATCTTAAAGACCGCAGTCTTTTGAATAACATGCGAGAGTATCACTTCAAACATGGGTCCTACCCACTTGCTGACACCAAAAAATTTCAAGAATTTTACGATGGATGGTTTGAAGGATGTGGAGTTTATGAGAATGTATTGGAAATGACTGAGAAGATTACGTATTTGCAATCAAGATATGTAGATAATGTGGTAAAGAAAATGAACGGTGAAGATGTTGAAGGTCAAATGGATCCCATTGATAAACAAATCTTTAACATTTCGCATGATATTTGGGGTCTGAAAGATGATGGTCATGGTGTCGTGAATAATGATAATGTTGATGAGAATTTTGGGGTTAATGACTTAGAAGATTTTAAAGAATCATTCAACCAAGAATCTGATGGTGATCAAAGTGAGACTAAAGACTAATGATGCAAAGTGATAGTAAAGAATCTTGAGGTTTTGTCATCAAAAGCGCTAAAGAAAATGGAACTTTGAATCCTTAGAATGTATATGATATCTTTTCAGTGCCGCGTTCGTCATTTTTTTTTTTTTTGGTATAAAGAAGTTACATACGGGTTAAGGTTTTAACAGGTTAGTCGATACGAATGAATAGATTGGTCAGGATGTAAGATGTTTGACTTGAGGGAAGTCAAAATATTGTAAATTTTGTTTTGTTTTGGTGTTTTACTGTTAGATTGGTTTTAATTTCAATATCTTCAAAAATCATTTATCAGGATTTTCATGATTTCATGATCTTATTGGCTTTTTTGCTGACTTTTGACTCCAAAAGTAAAAACAGTAAGAAAAAGAAGATAACAGACATGATTTCTGAACCATATACTTTTGTAATACCAAACATATAGAATTTGCGTGTTATCATATATCATCTTGATGTTTCGGCCAAACCATCGTCAAAGGATATAAACAAGAAACAAGTCGTGACCAAGTGGTAGGAATGGTTCAAAAGATTCGTCATCTAAAGATAATTGATTGAATATGGTATCCGGCTACTTAGAATGCGTATAATTTGTTTTTTTTCTGTCGGGCATTATTTGTTCTTGGGTTCATGGAGCATCATTGTATATTTGTATGAGTCAAGCAATGCAAAGGTTAAAGATGTAATGAGTTTGACTTTGTAAAAGTCAAAAAATTGACTATTGGTAGAATTTTTGTTCATAATGTTTGTTTTGGCTTTTATAATCAGTTCTTGATGTTAGGTTAGTTTAGCTTCAGTAAATTTTGTAAATCTTTCTTTGCTGGGTTTTTCGTTGACTTTTTACTCCAAAATGTGAAAAAGTCAATACATAAGAAAAAGAATACAATATAAGATTTTTCATGCCACGGAGCTCTAAAAGATGGAAATAAAATGGTTCCTTTTGGACATTTTTACTTGAGAGTTACAGTTTAATGTCTTCTTAAAAATTCTTTTAAAATGTGATCAGGATTAGTTAAGGTGTTCAACCTCTCACCCACCACCACCCTCCTCTCTTCACCAGCGCTCCACCAAGTCGTCGCCACCGCCACCATCGCCGCTCCATCAAGCTGAATATTGGAAAATTGAAGCTGGCTCGCCTATCCAAGATTGGTAAAGATCCTAATAGCATACTCAAATTCAGTATCTAAAACTTGCATCGTAGGCTCGAGCTTAAGAGGGGTTGATTCGGGCGGGCTTTCCTCCTATTCTACAATACTAGAAGGCATTAAATCTTTTGTATCACCCTTGCTAGGATCTTGAGTTTCCACCTTCTGCAACTCATCTTGAGCATCTGCTTGTCTAACATCCATGACTTCAATACTTGGGTAGTTTCAGGTTTCACAGATACTGATGGATTCTCACTTTCGTCATTGACTTGCAGAAATCCATCATCTGGATTTTGATCCATAGTATTCTCAAGTTCCATATCTGAAACTTGCTTTGAGAGGGGAAGACTTACTTCCTCTTCTACAATTGGTTCTTCCTTTTCTATGCCAGAAACAGGAATCATAGTGGGAATATCATCCTCGTCATTGTTGCTGGTGCTCACTTGTTGCAACTCCTCTTCCTTAAACTAATCCTCGGCTTTAGTACTTGAATCTTCCATGGTTTCCTCAGCCTCATCCGAAGTTAGCTCAACTCCTAACGGGTTGGATGGTGCAAACTCGTCTATGAAAGCAGACTCGTTAATGCTTATATCTTGCAGCATTTCCTCCACACCCTCAATTGCATCATCTGTCAATTTAACATCCAGTGTATCAGGTGGTGGCAACTCACTGTGAGAGTACCCTCAGTAATGTTAATATCTTGCAACTCTTCCACCGCATCTTCATCTGCAGAAACCGCCGATTTTTCTTCAAATGTATCAGATGGTAGCATCTCATCTACAAAAGTGCCCTCAGTAATGTTCGGATCTTGCAACTCTTCCTTCACAACCTCATTGGCAGTATCCACCAATTTAACATCTAATGAATCGAATGGTAGCATCTCATCTATGAGAGTGGCCTGAGAAATATTCATCTCTTGCAACTCTTCCTTCACAACAACAGTCGCATCATCTGTTATTTCAACATCTAACGAATCCGCTGGTATCTCATCTATGAGAGTACCCTCAGTAACGTTCATATCTCGCATCTCTTTCTTCACATCCTCATTCGTTTGCATAATTCAACTTCAACTGTATCAGATGGTAGCATTTCTGTTGGGATTTTACATCTAGGTAACCAAGTAACTACGAGTACGCAGCGGATTGGATCTAGTAATAGCATATGGTTAACACGTAATCAAGAAGTAAATAGAAAGCGTACCTCTTAGCCAATGATCAAGAAAACGAATAAAGCGACTAAAACAATCGCCTCTACGGTTGCTCACACAATCACGTCAACCGAATATGTTAAGGTGTCTAGCCTTTACTTCACAAACAAACAACACTTGTACGTTCTTGGATCAAAACCCTAATCAAACAACCCTTGTGATTCTGAACCGAAAACCATCACCACCGAATTAGGGTTTAAAGTAAAAC
>BQNB010104710.1:0-23759 GCA_026074375.1 Tanacetum coccineum | reverse complement strand
CGCAGCGGAAATATGTCAGGGAGCGTTACTTTATAATACAATTGCACAAGATATGAGAGAACGACCTCTAAATGTGTCGTTTGAAATGTAATCTTGTAAAATTTGGACTCCAATGCACATTAGTTATGTCAAGCATCCTATTCACCTGAGAAATACTGTAGGATCCCGTAATCCTTCACTTCATATATTTAAACACGAAATTAGATCAAGAAAAGAGATGAGAGGGTGAGTTGTTCTAGAGAGAGAAAGAAGAGAGAGAGATGAGAGAAAATAGGAAAAGAAAAAGATTTAGAAAATGAACAACTTACACTTTTCTAAATAGAAAAGAGTTTATATATCCCGTCGCGTTAAATGACGCGCGGGATATTTAACTAGGACCCGATCTCGGGTTTTGCTTGGGATTAAACCCGAAACATATACAATATTAGTTTAACTATCGAGCCCGATTCCTGATACTTTCCTATTACAACGTTAACTAATTGATTGACCGAGACTTAAATACATAATGAACGAACTTCATGTTCGACTCAATATTTTGAGGCTAACAACTGTGCTAAAAATAAAGAGTGGATAACGTCCAAAAGGTCAATAAGCTGTATCCATGGGGTTTGGACATGCCGTATAGACAGTCTGGGAAGACAAACTCGATAAAAAAAAATGAAAATACATTTCGGGTTGTCTCTCGGCAAGCACTTTTGTTTACAGAAAAGTCTTTAAGTTAGACTTGCCCTAATTTACTCCCATCCTTATAAAACAATTTGGGGTCGAACGGAATGCCAAATGGCACATACAAATTCTTGATTAGGAAAATGAATGACATCCCTTTGTTAAGATAATCCCAAGTCATGATATTAACTTTTAATTCCTTGATAAAAGTTTTAGTTTTGAAAAATTTATTAGATGTATCATGACCTGTTTCCAAAAGCTTATTTGACCCATGTGCATAGGCACCATCATCGTTATTTATTACATTAGGTAATGGTATGATAGATATATCCTTCGAAGACTGTTTGATATTGATTTTATCATCATCATTGTCCTTATCTAATTTTGAATCATCAGGATGAATTACGTTAAAAGGAAATAGATCATTAAAGTAAAAAATGTTTTGTTCCTCTTCATTACATTCAGACAATGATGTTTCAGTTTTCAAATCAAATTCATCGATACGATGAGGAATTGCAACAGGTTCAGTTGAGGAATCTGATTTAGATGTTAGAGAATCATTGTAAACAATGGCTGGAAATTCATTCTCAAAATCTTTAAAGAAGTCTAAATCATCAAAATAACTAACCGTAGCCTTGGGTGATGTAAACGAAGGCATATTGACTTTATCATTATCATTTTCTGAATCCGTTTTCAAATCATTGATAGAAATTGTTTTATAAGAAAATGATTTTTTGTCATAAATCACCATGTAATCTTCATCTTCGGATTCGTCAAACGATAATCTAAAGTCATATTTATTCTTGTTAAGAGGACTTATTGTGGGTTCACATGAGTGCGTTACTTCAGATGTAAATGAGTCATCAAAGACTATAGATGGGAATTCAGTTTCAACAGATCTAAGGTCGTAAACGTCTTCATCATACCAGATCTTACCATACATAGCAGTTTTCCAGTTATACACATGCCTACGATCTTTTTCTACCTTAAGCCTGATATACTCTTTCATAGTAATGTTGGGGTCGTCTATATTTATCTGTAATAAATTTTCTAGGAAAGAAAACTATTAAATAGCTTAATACGCCCTATCCAGTTGACTGAATACGCCGTATTAATGATAGAGTTGAATACGTTGTATTGATTTGAAAAAATTATACGTCGTATCCAAGAAGGTGAATACGTCGTATTGAGTATTCAACTCAGAAAGTAACAGTAGACTGTAACAATGCAGAAAACACACAATATGCAAAATATACCATGCAGAAAATTAAACACACAAAGATAAACACACAAATATGCAAATTAATCTAAACTAAACTAAGCTAAAACACTAATAAATAAGAATTAAACAACTTCACTCCCCGGCAGCGGCGCCAAAAACTTGATGTATCGCTGTGTAGATGTTATTTATGCATAAAGTTTTACTATTTATTTTATGTCGACTATACCTAAAAACAACACTTTAACGGGCACTGTACCCGGTCAGATGGAGTTTCGTGGTAAGTAGGGTGTCAATCACTAAGAGCGAGAGCGTTAATTCCTAATTCTATAAGTATTTTAGTTATCTAAGTTAAACGTAAAACTAATACATAATGGGGGTTTTAGCTTGAGAGACTGGCACAAGGTTTAGTTATATAACCTAAGGTTTTGATGACAAGTAAAGCAATAAACACACACAAGAAGACAAACAAATGATATAGAAGCGGTCAAGAACTAATGTAAGGAAAACTTATCAACCATGAATAATCCGATAATACGCAAGTTTATTTACTTAGTGCAATGATTGTCTTATCTCGAAGGGCATATCATTCCTAGACTTAGGCGGTACTTCTTCCTAAGATCTAGACACGCTAATTCTGTCATAATTAGATGCATCCGCATAAAGCATGCATTTGTTGATTATAATCTATCTTAGGAGATTAGTAATGGTGCTCTTACTAAACCCTAGCTCATTGATACTTTACCCACTTACTACTTAACGGCTCTTTATATATTAGTAGTCCACTGTCCGAGTTCTTACCAATTGAATAAGAACGTACTCGTTGATACTAGGGTCACCTTATGGCTCAACTAAGCTCACTAAACTAAAGGCAAGGATAGGTCAATATTTGTGATCTTATGATTCTAGATATATAAATTGCAATATGGAGAGCTATCCCGGACTCTTAGCCTACGCCCAGACAACACCAAAGTTACAGCACATTAAATATGTAGGACTAGACCCGGTTGAATGATAGGTCGCATTAAATATAAGAACTATCTGATATCTAGTTAAGCTACAGGAGATATCATTAGATACGGAATGAACGCATATTAAAGCACATAAACGAGTATCATGTGATAAATATAATCAACAATCGACGATAAATTAAGCAATCGAGATAAACAAACCAAATATTAAATCTTCATAAACATGGCTGATACCTAAAGGTATCAGCCGATATTCATTGTAAAAATACACACGGTTTCATATATAAACGATTAAAGAAAAGAAACCTTAACCAAACGTATATATGGTTGCGTAAAGATTACAAGAGTTTTCCTATGATCTTGAGGCTCTTTTCTGACCTTTTATGCTCCTTTATTTGTCTCTTGGTCAACTTGGTGGTTTAGGGTTTCACTTGCATACCTAAAATTAAGTTTAGGTTCTTTTATTTATAGAGTCTGGAAATTAATTGATACGCCGTATCGAGCGATGTGGGATACGGCGTGGTATGTGCTTAATTACACATACCTTTTACCTATAAAAACATGCCTAAAATGACCAAAATATACCAAAAATACTTTGTATTTGTGTGTTTTGTGATTTATGATTATGCAGGTAATGGATATTCACTAAAAGACAAAAATTAAGTTAAAACAGACAAAACCGAGCACGAGAATGGAAAGAGCGTGAAAAGTCAAAGTCAACCAAAAAGTCAACCAAAAAAAGTCAATCAAAAAGTCAAAAGTCAAAGACAAAGCCGATATCGAAGAAATACTTAATGGGCCAACCCGTACTCATCTAATGGGACATCAATGGTCTTTTAGCTCGTCAAGTCTTGGATATGTCGTATAGGTCTAGAATAATACGGCGTATTTGCTGTAAGATCAGTAGACTTTCTTGAACTCTTTGTTTATGCTCCAAAATGCGTGCCTTTTAGCATAACTTCACAAAGTACTCCATAATTACTGCAAATGACAACTTTAAGCAATTAAGTACCAATTCATGCAATAATTATACAAAGTGGGTAAGAATTATGGGATAAATGATGCTATAAAAGTGACGTTATTTGATGTCATCAAGGCTGTAGGGATCTTTTGTTCATCATCTAGCTATCTTGTATGGCATGCTAAGTATTATGGGTCACCCCCAGCTAGCATTGCCTTAGGTCAGTATTTTCATTTTTGTATCTCATTTATACTGGTCGCTTGTGACTAAGATCTATCTTATCTGTATCGAATTTATTATGAATGAATGTCGATTTATTTATATCATTGTTGATTTCACATCAATTGTATATTTCACTGTGTGTTGTGATCTCATTTTATGTATTATGCATATGTCATGTCGCGTTTATGATTGTATAAAATCTAACGTGTATTATATTTTCTTGTGATTTTGAAGAAAATGCCGCCAAAGAAAAGAACCACCACAACAACAACCACCACCACCACACCTATGACCGATGCTCAACTTAAGGCACTGATAACCCAAGGCGTTGCTGGTGCATTGGCAAAACGCGACGCAGACAGAAGCAGGAATGGCGATGACGGCCATGATTCAGGGAGCGACAGAAGAAGGCGAATGCCTGTTGCTCGAGAGTGTACCTACAGTGACTTCCTCAAATTTCAACCCCTAAATTTCAAGTGTACTGAAGGAGTTGTTGGCTTAACTCAGTGGTTCAAAAAGATAGAATCTGTTTTTCATATTAGCAACTGCACAGTCACATGTCAAATCAAGTTTTATACTTGTACGCTTTAGGGAAATGCTTTAACGTGGTGGAACTCCTACGTTAAGACTGCTGGCCATGATGTTGCATACGCAATGACATGGAAAGCATAAAAAAGATGATGGGTGATAAATACTGCCCAAAGGGTGAGATTAAAAAGCTGGAAATCAAATTGTGGAACTTGAAGGTCAAAGGTACTGATGTGCTGAGTTATAACAAACGTTTCCAAGAGTTGGCACTGATGTGTTCAAGAATGTTTCCCGAGGAATCAAATAAAGTTAAAAAGTATGTCGGTGATCTGCCAGACATGATCCAAGGAAGTGTGATGGCATCAAAGCCCAAGACAATGCAGGATGTAAATGAGTTTGCAACTGAACTGATGGATCAAAAGATCCGCACTCTTGCTGAACGTCAAGCTAAAAACAAAAGAAAGTTTGATGACACTTCAAGGAACAACCAGAACCAACAACAGCCTTTTAAAAGAAATAATGTGGCACGAGCCTATACTGCAGGGACTGGGGAAAAGAAACCATATAGAGGATCTAAACCTCTGTCCCCTAAATGCAACTACCATCATGATGGGTAGTGTGCTCCCAAATTCACCAACTGCAAGAGGACTGGTCATTCAGCCCGAGACTGTAAAGGCCAGCCTACTACTGCCAAGAACAAACAGAGAGCCCTAGGGGCAAATCAAAGAGTCCTCACTTGCTTTCAGTGTGGAGCTCAGGGTCATTTCAAGATTAATTGCCCAAAACAAAAGAACAGAAATCAGGCTGGAAATGGTAATGCGGTGGCAAGGGCTTATGCAGTGGGGAATGCAGGGAAAAACTCAGATGCCAATGTCGTGACGGTTACGTTTCTCCTAAATAACTGTTATGCTTCTATCTTATTAGATACTAGTGCCGATAGGAGTTTTGTGTCTACTGCATTTAGTTCATTCATTGATATTGTTCCATATACACTAGACCATGATTATGTAGTCGAACTAGCTGATGGAAAAATAATTAGAGCAAATACTATCATACGGGGTTGCACTTTAAACTTCCTAAATTATCCATTCAACATTGACTTAATACCCGCATAACTTGGTAGTTTTGACGTCATAATTGGTATGGATTGGTTGTTAGTGTACCATGCCGTGATCATTTATACCGAGAAGATCGTTTGTATTCCATAAGGAAATGAAACCTTAATTGTTCGTGGTGACGGAAGTAACAACGGACACAGGTCCCGATTAAACATCATCTCATGCACCAAAACTCAGAAGTATTTGCTGAAAGGATGTCAAGTATTTTTAGCACATATTACCACGAAGAAGACTGAAGACAAGTCGGAGGAGAAGCGACTTAAAGATGTACCAATTGTCCAAGATTTTCCTGAAGTATTTCCTGAGGAATTACCGGGTATTCCACCAACCCGACAAGTGGAATTCCAAATCAATTTGATACCTGGTGCTGCACCTGTAGCACGGGCGCCTTATCGATTAGCTTTGTCCGAGATGAAAGAATTGTCGAATCAACTGCAGGAACTTTCCGACAAAGGCTTTATAAGACCCAATTCCTAACCTTGGGGAGCTCCGGTCTTGTTTGTCAAAAAGAAGGATGGATCATTCCAGATGTGCATAGATTACTGGGAACTAAATAAGCTAACGGCGACGAACTGTTATCCGCTTCTAAGAATTGATGATTTGTTCGATCAACTTCAAGGGTCGAGTTACTCGAAGATCGACCTAAGGTCGGGTTATCATCAACTAAGGGTTCATGAAGCAGACATCCCAAAGACCGCATTCAAAACTCGATATGGACATTATGAATGTCAAGTTATGCTGTTTGGTTTGACTAACGCACCGGCTGTATTTATGGACCTCATGAATCGGGTATGCAAACCATATCTGGACAAATTCGTGATTGTATGTATTGATGATATTCTAATATACTTGAAGAGTATGCAAGAGCACGAAGAGCATCTCAAGTTAATCTTGGAGTTGCTTAAGAAGGAGAAGTTGTATGCAAAATTTTCTAAGTGTGAATTTTGGATTACAAAAGTACAGTTCCTCGGTCACGTGATTGACAGCCAGGGTATTCACGTGGATCCTGCCAAGATCGAGTCAATTAAAGATTAGGCATCTCCTAAGACACCAACGAAGATCCGTCAATTTTTAGGTCTTGCCGGTTACTATCAAAGATTCATTAAAGGATTTTAGAAAATCGCCAAATCAATGATCAAGCTAACCCAGAAGAAGGTCAAGTTTGATTGGGGTGACAAACAAGAAGCAGATTTCCAGTTATTGAAGGAGAAACTGTGTAGCGCACCTATCTTGGCTTTACCTGAAGGAACTGAGGACTTTATTGTTTATTGCGATGCTTTGCATAAAGGATTAGGTATTGTCTTAATGAAAAACGAGAAGGTGATTGCTTATGCATCACGATAATTGAAATTCATGAGAAGAATTACACCACCCATGACTTGGAGTTAGGAGAAGTAATGTTCGCTCTAAAGATTTAGAGACATTATATGTACGGAACAAAGTGTACCGTGTTCACTGACCAAAAAAGTTTACAACACAGCCTGGATCAGAAGGAGTTGAACATGAGACAACGTCTTTGGTTGGAATTGCTCAGTGATTACGATTATGAAATTCGTTATCACTCGGGGAAAGAAAATGTAGTGGTTGACGCTTTGAGCAGGAAAGAACGAATTAAACCATTATGGGTTCGAGCCTTAGTTATGACTATTAGTTTGTGTTGAGAATCGATTAAAGCTCCTAGGATCGAAAACAATAAAGTATTGATATGCATCAGAACTTAAATAAAGACAATGTTATTTTCACAAGGTTTTTCATTACATACAAGCCCCAATTCTATGTGATCAATATAGAACGATTACCTAACTGTAACAGGATCAAAGACACTTTGATCTTGAGGCTAAACCACTCTAGACGTCTATATCTTTACTTGTCCACACATAAACTATGTCTAGGGATCTCTTTATATAGAGAGTCCATAAGACTTACAAAGGAATCTTAATTGTAGTAGGAAACTAAATCTTTTCCTAATATTTAATCTTTATCTTTTAAGGAGATCTTTTAGAATCCTCCATCTTTTGTAGAATTCCATATTGTCGACTTTGATCCTTTTGTTTCATTCTTTATCCTTTTGAGCAAGTTCTTTTGTATCATCAAATCAATAAATCCCAACAATCTTCCTCTATTTGATGATGACAAAACAAACTGTAAACTGATTCCAAGATGATCTATAGTAGCTTAATCTTTAGCAATCTTCAACTTTAAATCTGATCTTCCATGAATGAAACAATCTTCAATCTTCCCCTTAACTTAAGATTTCCTTTGAACTTGTTGAAACTTCTTCAACATAATGAAGTCTTCAACATCTTATTCCATGCCATGCCACCACACATAATAAGTTGCAGATCATATCATCTATGTAACATCTTCCCCTTTTTGTCATTATACATTAGGGGACTTGTGAATATATGCAACTTTGATCTTTACAACTACAAAACATATATCAAACTTCTAATCCAAGCTTTCCAATGTCTTAAATTACCCTCCATGACGCATAATAAGATAAATAATTCAAGCAGTAGAAACTTAAACTAGCAGTAGTAATAATGACTTAGCAGTAGTAAGAATCAAAACCAATACGTTAACCATCTCCTGGATCTCTAATTTTGTTGGCTCTATGTAATGACTACTGATGAAGAAAACTCAGTATTACAAACTTGATGCTGAAGTAGAATAACCCAAACTTATGTCTTATGTCTTGTACTATCCACGTGACTCCAAACTCATACTGATGATATATAAGTAGACCTCAATCTCTTGACAAAATCCTCATCTAAATGAGACACTGAGCACTACAACATAACTCCTTAAAGTGATAGCAAATGTGCGCATTGACCACCAAAAGTTTATAGATCACACATTTCTAGATTTGACAAGTCTTCGTCAACATCGTTTTTAAGCACGAACAAGTTATCTTCAAAGTCATAATCCAACCAAACTCGACTTTAAGATATGATAAGAACACACACTCGTGAAATTCCACTTCAACTTCAAATAAGTGATAAACAATTATCTCCGTAATCAATCAAGCAATTAATTCTAAAAATAATAGCCTTCTTCTATCTGATCCAATCCGAGATCCAAACTGTGTGTTATTCCATTTGAATTTTAAGCCAAAATCCTCAACGTAACCTTGTGCTTAACAACCATAAACCCTAGCAGCAGAAACACGTCTAGCAGTACTAACTTATATTGGCAGCATTAAGTTATATACTTGGCAGTATTAACGTCTCCTGGCAGCACTAATACATAACTAGCAGCACTAACGGTTAATAAGCAACATAAAATATATGTTGGCAGCACTAAAATAGATTAGCAGCATAAACCTATACTGGCAGTACTAATGTATATACTACTTAACTTCTTACCAAAGATTGAACCATAACAGGATCATAAATTACCCATGATACCTCCATTATCTGTCCTATCAATCAGAGACCCACTCGCAACCCGTGAAGTTTATCTGCTTACTTTCATCAAGAACGATACCCAAACAACACATAAAATAACAAAACCCTAAAAGATGGGATCACATCCATATAGTCCTTGCTTAAAACCTGTTTTGAACTTCTTGATGTTGAACAACCTGCTGCACCTTCTTCGAATTAAAGCAGCAACAAAAAGACTCTTTACTCAGCATCAACGATTTACAAAGAAACCCTAAAAGTGATTAGTGTCTAACAAACCCTAACTCGTACCAAACCCTGATTATAATGGCCGTATAATGGTTAAGTTACTTTCCAAGAAATTGCTTTTTGATGATCCTTGCTGCTTACAATGTTTTATGTCTAACCTTGAAACCCAAACAATAAACCTGCTCTTTTAAACATATAAGGTTTCTTTTGTTGTTCGCTGGAAACCCAAAAACTGTTACGAACTTGCCTTCTTTTTTAGCGAAAGCATGTGTTTGCAAGATCACCAGTTTACCTAAAAAGAAAAAAAAAACTGAAACCCTCAGACAATTTTCTTTTATAAATTCGATAATAAAAACCTTGTAGAATCCTAGATCATGAGCCACATGGCTCTGATACCAATTTTTGATAATCGATTAAAGCTCCTAGGATCAAAAACAACAAAGTATTGATATGCAGCGAAACTTAAATAAAGACAATGCTATTTTCACAAGGTTTTTCATTACATACAAGCCCCAATTCTATGTGATCAATATAGAACGATTATCTAACTGTAACAGGATCAAAGACACTTTGATCTTGAGGCTAAACCACTCTAGACGTCTACATCTTTACTTGTACACACATAAACTATGTCTAGGGATCTCTTTATATAGATAGTACATAAGACTTACAAAGGAATCTTAATTGTATTAGGAAACTAAATATTTTCCCAATCTTTGATCTTTATCTTTTAAGGAGATCTTTTAGAATCCTCCATCTTTTGTAGAATTCCATATTGTCGACTTTGATCCTTTTGTTTCATTCTTTATCCTTTTGAGCAAGTTCTTTTGTATCATTAAATCGATAAATCCTAATAGTTTAGATCTTCCCAAGCAAATTTTGGAAGCTTAGACTGAGGCAAGAAAACCCGAAAACCTCATGGCTAAAAATGTGGGAGGTACGCTCAAGGAAGGGAAGTCAAATAATCCTAAACGTTAGAACCACATGATGATGGAACGTTGTGTTTGAGAAACAAAAGTTGGTTGCCGTGCTATGGTGATCTAAGGACTTTGATTATGCATGAGTCCCACAAGTCAAAATATTCTGTTCATCCGGGTTCTGACAAAATGTACCAAGACATGAAGCAATTATACTGGTGGCCCAACATTAAAGCCGATATTGCCACCTATGTTAGCAAGTGTTTGACATGTTTAAAGGTCAAAGTTGAACACCAAAAACCATCTGGTTTGCTGGTGCAACCTGAGATTCCTCAATGGAAGTAGGACAATATCACTATGGATTTTGTCAACAAGCTCCCAAGGACGCCAAGTGGTTATGACACCATTTGGGTAATCGTGGATCAAATTACCAAGTCTGAGCACTTTCTACCAATGAGGGAAAATGACTCCATGGACAAATTGGCAAGACTGTACTTGAAAGAGGTGGTCACGAGACATGGAATACCAGTCTCGATCATTTATGACCGTGATGGTAGGTTTACGTCAAACTTCTAGAGGGCATATCAAAAGGCTTTGGGTACTCATTTGGATATGAGTACGGCTTACCATCCGTAGACTGATGGACAAAGCGAAAGAACCATTTAGACACTAGAAGATATGTGACGCGCTTGCGTAATAGACTTTGGGAATGGTTGGGAAAGGCACTTACCGCTGATCAAATTTTTGTATAACAATAGTTATCACGCTAGTATTAAAGCTGCCCCATTCGAGGCACTTTATGGTCGAAAGTGTCGATCACCTGTTTGTTAGGCCGAGGTCGGAGACGCTCAGCTCACCGGCCAAGAACTTATTCATGAGACAACCTAAAAGATTGTTCAAATCAAGCAAAGAATTCAAGCCGCTCGTGATCGCCAGAAGAGTTACGCCAATGTGAGGCGTAAGCCTTTAGAATTTCAAGTTGGAGACCGGGTCATGTTGAAAGTATTACCTTGGAAAGGGGTTATCCGTTTTGGTAAACGAGGGAAGTTGAACCCGAGGTATATTGGGCCTTTCAAGGTATTAGCCCAAGTAAGATACGTTGCTTACAGACTCGAACTTACACAACAACTAAGTAGGGTTCATAGTATGTTTCATATATCCAATTTGAATAAATGTTTATCCGACTAGCCGTTGGCAATTTCGTTGGACGAAATACACATTGATGATAAGCTTTAATTCGTTGAAGAACCAGTGAAGATCATGAATCGTAAAGTCAAGAGGTTAAAGCAAAGTCGTATTCCAATTATCAAAGTTTGATGGAACTCTAGTAGAGGTCCTGAGTTCACATGGGAACGTGAAGATCGGTTCCGAAAGAAATATCCGCATCTCTTCACAAAAACCGCACCCTCGACAAGTGCCGCATCTTGAGCCTTGCGGACAAGGATCCTTTAACGGGGGAAGACTGTAACAATCCATTATTTAAGGTCATTTTACGACTCAATACTTTCCATTATTTATTTTTAGGTTTTTTCGCGTTTACTTTTAATTTTCATCGTTTAGTTAAATCGCGTAAACTAAAAATCAACATTCAACGTAAACGGACATCAAACAAATAAAAGTTTACGTTCAACAAGTGTTATAACATTATTAGAAGTATAATTTATAACATTTTAAGTTTTATTTTCAAACTTTACGTAAAACACATCCGGTTCGCGTTTTAGGCATCCATGCATGCATGTAAACACATAAACACTTCTATACTTCAACATATACCCACCATAATACCCAATACCTAAAAAAAACTTACCATTTCTAACATATACAAGCATGCATATCTGGTTACACACATATACACACTTTACACTTCTAATTAAATCAAAACCATCTACTATCTATTACATTATAATATATATTAAGTACAAAAGGTAGTAGAAGTACTTGTCTAGACCATTAGATTTCCAAAAAGTTTGTTCTCCCCAAGTGTTGAATAAGTAAGTTTTTCGGCTGGAAACAAGGCAAAAACGAGGAGAGACAATTAAGAAGGGCATGCTAAGCGAGCCTTGATCTCCGAAATCAACTCTTACACAAGTCTTACACAAATACATTCATGCCATAGTCTTACAAGCCCTAAGTAATATAAGAAATGCATAATCCTTACCCTATAGAGCCTTCCAAAACCGAACACCCTTATTGCAACCTCAAAACCATTTGATAGTTTTATTAATATGGTATTTCACAATGCTTTGCTATATATAGAATGCATAAAGTGGAAGCAACACACATACTTAACTCTTTCAAGCTAAAACACTTCACATTTCCTCTCTTTTGTTCTTCCAACCCACGGTTCAAACATACACCCTTATACATTTCATATTTTTGATTTCTCAAGTAATACAAGCATACTTGGTTTGATATAAATTATATCTAAGGTGTTACAAAGGGTATTAAAAGCTTGTTTGCACGATTATAAGGGTTTATATAAGTGAAAGATTTAGGGTTTTCAAGTGAAAGTGAGGCTTTTATATCAAGTATTTAGGGTTAATACTTGGGGTTTGATTGTTTGTATCATCTTCACTCATCATATTAAGGTCTTTTATAAACCCTAATCTCTTCAAAGTATTCATTTCATAATTTAGATAATTGTTATATGGTTAATCATCACCTAGTTATATTTTATACATGTTTATAAAATATTACAAGTTTATATAAACTCAAAAAATACTTGTTCATGGTAAATATGATGTTTAAAACATAAGAACATGTTTTATTTAAGAATTTATAAGCAATGGATAATTTATATAATTATTTATAAAGTTATGGTCAATTATTTATTTTTATAGTTATATAAGTAAATAAATATGATGGACATTTTCTTGGACAAATTGGACTATATTTGATGGACACAAATTAGAGGACTTAATTTATATACAAGATGTGTAATTACATAAAGTAGAGGACTTGTAGCAAATTAGTTAAGTTAAAAATTTATAAAAACAATTTTACAAACACTTAAGTTAAACCTACTGTTTTAAGTCAAAAAATATAATAATTATTTTATATTTTATTAAAATAGTACATTTCATGACGATTTTAAGCATATAAAGAACTAGAAAAACCGAGCTATAACGAAGCAGTTATGCTATTTATAAGTTTACGATAATTAAATATATAAAAGTGTTTTTATAAAAGTAATTTTATAAAAACAAGTTACTGTTCATAACAGTAAGATTCTAAAAAATATTTTACTTGGATAGAACTTTTAATTACGAATCCGTGCATATAAGGATCACAAAAAACGGAATTAAAATGGAGGAGATATAAATTATATACGATTTCAATAAATAAATTTATTAAAAAGCGTTTTTATAAATTTCAACCCACTGTTACTGTGCATAACAGTTTATATAAATATTATAAGTATAATATTTTACCAGATTTCTCAAATACGATTCCATACATATAAAGAACACTAAAATCGAGATTAAAACAACGCATGAAGTTATGATTTTTTAAAAACGATGTTAGGAGGAGGCTGGAGAGGGGAGGAAGGGTAGAGGAGAGGGAGAAAGGGATAGGGGGGATAGAGGATGGTTTTAGGGGGTTATGGAAGAGAGGAGGAAGAGGGTAGGGTTAGAAGTGGGCGATGAATGGGGACTGAGTATGTGTGTGGCCCTAGCTGTAACCCGACCCCAACCAACACACCCCTACTACACAACACACCAAAACCCGCCCATTACCTCTCATCCATAAACACCTACTCACCCCTCACCACCCACAAAAACATAGGCACCCACTACAAACCACCTCACACCTATTCCCACCCGGCCCCGACCCCCCCCGCGAACCCCCTTGCCCGTCACCACAGAAAAAACCACCCGAAGCACAAACACCCATAAAAACCCATACACCCACAACAAAAACCACCCCCCCTACCCAGACAAAAAACACACCAGTCCCAACACACCCACAACCCACCCGAAAATATAATTACACGCCCAAACACCCAAGTACTCTGATAGGCACGCAGAATACTCTAACGAGTACATCACGCGCGAGACTCTCAGCAACTCTAACATAGACACATTATATAAACACAAAGTAACAAATTAATATTGTTAAAATTTTACAAATAAACAAACCAGTATAGGAGGTGAAGTAACCACAATAGAATTAAATGTCGTGTTAGTCATTCAAAGTACAATGTACTCAATACCGACCTATATTTAATTAGGTTAGCAATCCGGACTATATTACGTAACGAATTCAAATTTGAATTATGATTATCCAAATACATTCACTAAGGGATTTTAATAGCCTCGAATTTATATAATTACAATATACAACTTTGGGTGAGAAACATGCATTGTACTTACAATTGGATGCAAATAAAAGCACTTTTGAACAAAATTACGAGCTTGCCACGTAGCTATAACCTACTAAGGCCATCTGAATCATGAACTTAAATAACTGGATGATTAACAGAGAGCCCGAAATGTTTAAGAATACGTATTCCTAGTTGTGGTTATAGACATTACTGCTCACTAAGTTTTGGGAGGTACCGAAAACAACGAATTTATACCCATGTCGTAATCTATTTGAATGTTAAGCATGGGTTTGAACATCTACAACGGGCACATTAATTTGAATGTAAATTCATACACATATGTTGTAGCTTTAGTGTCATGAGCTTAGGAAATCATAACTACTTTTGTGATACTGTATTTGTTACTTTATCATACACATGGAAATCTTCCGGTCCTGCTTTGTACATTACTTAAACCTGTGAATTCATCAACTTTCGTCATGTTGAACGATTTAAAGCATGTATTATCACATCAATAAGTTAAAAGATACAATATACATTGGGGTCACATTTTAGGAGTCATATTGCATAGAGATTTAAGTGCATTACATTTTGAAGTATTTGTTATGTATTAAAATCTTTTACATTTATAAGGATGAACAAGTTAAGCTTTGGGCATTTGTAACAAACAAGTTTATTAAATCCAATGTATCATTTTTAAATGACTCAAAATAGAGTTCTCCTCAATACTTGTTGCTGTTAGATCTAAGATTGTACACACTTCAGACCTATATTTCGCTGCGACCTTATTTGGGGGTGTTACACTCAAGTCCCATTCTTCCATAATTGGCCACATTAACTTATATACTCATTTACCACTTGTTAATTTTAGTCCCTTAATTTCATTCTTTCCTAGTTATGACACATGGTATTTTCTAAAACCATTTACTTAACATTTATACTCATAGTTTGACTATCGGGTTGACTAGCCATTCATATAGCGTCTTCAAACTTATAAAACTCGTAGCCAAACTCATTATATGGCATTATCATAATAAAATACCTAAAAACCGGTTTTGGGGTGTTACAAATCTATCCCCCTTATTTATATTTCGTCCCTAAAATATCTTCGTCTATCATTAAACAAAACTTGGTCATATTGACCTAACATTACATGTTAGCATTCCCTCAAACATATTTTAACTAGTTTGCACTTAACCTTACAACTGAGGTTTGTGCAACTCTAAGCAATGCTATAAGCGACACGTAAATGATCTGTCTGCAAGTAATCCTTAACCGTTCTAATTTCACCGCTCATTTTTAATCATAACTTACACTTTTTCTTAATGAAAACTAACTCCCATTAAGTACATTTATTCATTACAATTCTATCATTGTAGTAACTTTTTCTCTATATCATTACGTTCCCATTCGTTAAATTCTTCTTCATACAGCGCGATTGTTCACAAGAACTACATGTCGCTGAGAAACTAGAGCATTATATCTTAGTGACATTATCATAAGTCAACATTAGGTTATACTTTCCTATTTACCGTAATCATTTTGACATTATTTTTATCGTTTCTATTACAACACTTTGCTTTCGTTGCTTCTTTTTAGTAAATTTTTATCAAGGACTATAAGTCACTTGGAATAATTCAATACTTTGTCGTATACCTTCCACATTCATATTAGGGTGCTAATATAATTTAGCGACCACCATAGTCATTACTCACATTGGAAACATGCCATAAGGCATACTATAACCTCAATTTAAATTTTATATTTCAACCCATACACTTAACGTCTAAAACTTAGCTTTCTCTCTAAAATATTTACTAAAAGCCACACTCAACTTCTTATTTTGCTTATCTTATTCCCTACATCATCTAACTACTTTTAGACTCTCATATTCTACTTCTTTAACCTCTCTCATGTCATGCCAAGAAACATATAATCCCACTTATCTATACTTCTTTATTTATATTGAGAAGCGTTCCAATCAATGTAAATAAAAAAATATAAACTTATGGTTCGGTGGTTCACAATTTCTTTATTTAAATGAAGAGGCGTCCCAATCCATTTAAATAATGAGATTATAAACCATCCTACTTATACACTTCCGAAATAACAATCAACTACTATTACATACTTTAACTTTCAACCTTTTTCGCATTTTACATTTATTGACCCTTATTCTTTCATTTTTCTACACGTTACATTTTGACTCCTTTTAGCCTTGGATCTAAATCATTATCACATTCCCTTTAAAGAGACTTTAACCATACCCTTGCGTTACCATTAACATTCACTTTACACTTTAAAAAGCTTGGCAAAGCTGGATGAACCATTATGTTCATCATTAACATTAAGCTATCCTAAAGGATACCATTACATTTCACACTGGATCCAAGCTATGTTTAAATTTATCAATATTTACTCCTTTTTATCATTTACATATTTTCTAATCATATACCTTTCCTTTTCTACGTTTTATTGCCTTACGCAATTTATCTCACACCTTATCATCTTTCATTTACTATACAAGATCTAAAAGATACTTGTCATTCTTATTTATTCATATTCATATACATTTCTTGTTTTCTTATCAACCGCACGTTGACCTCATGATCAGTTCTATACCAACACTTTCTTTTAATTCATTAAAAATTTTCACATAAATATACCTCATTCTTTATCATTCTTTCACTTGGTTGACTTTAAGACACATTCATTTATCCACTTTACTTATCATACTTTTCTTCGTGTATTAACATGATTTTATTCATTCTTTATCATTCATTTAACGCATTTAGCATCATTTAAGATTTCTACCGCAACTCTTCTTAAACATCATTCATATGCATCTCGTACTTAATCATGTCATACTATTGCATTATACTTTATCATATTTTCTACATTACATAACTTCTCAAACTTCAACCCTTTATAGTAATTCATATAAGCGCTTACTTTCAATACAATAATTCTTCCTTAAGCAACTTTTCATAATTCAAACATCTTCACATTATCTAACTCATACTTACATACTTTCACCGTTACTTATTAAAATGCAATCCTATGCATTTATCTTAGCTCAAATACTTCTTAAACTCATATCATCATACACATCTTATATCACTTATATATTCAAATAACATACCATAGACTTTTCATTATAAAAACATATACTTCTATATTTAACACTTCTCCGATAAGTGTTTCACATTCTTAGTCGCATTCATACTCTCTTAAGTCTATGGAACAATAATATATATCACATTTCATAATCATTCCATATCCAAACATTATCATTCTATTTGTCGCAAGCACTTTGTAGAATCATAGAGGGGGGAAGGGTGAATACGTTTCCATTAATAACTTAAAACTTTTGTATCAAACAATCAATCAAGTTTATACTACAATAACTATACCAAAGAATATCAAACAAAGCATATCACCACAACACAGTATATAACACAAACATAGATGCAATGAAAATATAAATATAAAGTGATAAAGGAAAATATAAATGTAAAGCGATAAGTAAAAGAAAGCGCAAATCAGACATAATGATTTATAGTGGTTCGGCTACAAAGCTCCTCTTCGCTCTACTCCACTCCCTGAGTACCCAACTCGAGAGTTACTTCACTAAATCAACAAGCTCTTTTTAGGTAGAGAAAACCATATAACATCGCTTACACTTTATCCTCTACTAAGCTAAATATCGAGTCCTACTTTGAGGTAGAACCAACATAACGTCGCTTACTCTTTCTCCGGTACAAAGCTAAATAACGAGTCCTTTTTTGGGTATAACCAAACCCGTTATGTTTTATGGCCAAAACATAACAAATCTTGTCTTTTATGGCCTAAACACATAAACCAACCAATTCTAGTTTGGTGTGTAGTTATGATACAAATATGATGATCCAAGACATAAGTGTCAACTGGATGTAAAATCCTAATCTAAACATCAAGATCACAAAGCATGATGTTGTTGATGAAGATAGCAATACTCAAGGCTTGTTGTGGTGGACCTTTATATATGAGCTTGTGGTGGATGATTGGTATGTGTTTAATTACACATACCTTTATCTGCTAAATCCGAACTTAAATGACTAAAAACGTACCAGAAATACATTGTATTTGTATGTTTTGCATTTGTATTGTGCAGGTAATGGATATCTAAGAAAAGGACAAAAATAGAACCAAACGACAAAACCGAGGCACGATGAACGGACAAATAGCGTAAGAGAGAAGGTATCACAATCTAAAGCCGAAGTAACAAAGTCAATAAAATTCCTAAATGTCAAAGTTAACCCGGAAGCGGCATGGAAAGAGCATCAAAAACCAAACCTAAATTTGCCCAAGTGAGCCCACCCGACCCACCTAGTGGGCCGGTGAGCCAGACCCACTATATAGTTGAGTCAACACGAGATAATAAGCCTTAAGCCTTACTTAAAAGAGCGACGCCAACACCATTTTTATCTATACCCAGCCCAACAACACTAGCCCGTTATCCCTTACTCCCTTTATAACACCCCCGTTAGTCCCTAAAAGGACTAACGGTGCAATCCTAACCCAAACTCCAAGGACCAAAGTTGTATCACCACAAGGACTAAGCCTGCAATATAACATATAATAGTGAAGGGCCATTCTTGCCAATCCTCTAAACTTTTACCCTGCACCAATCAAATAAACAGGCAACCCCTTTTCCCGCTCACACCCCCATTATTACTGTTCACCCTCCATACCCAAAATTACTCTTACCCCGAGGTTAAACCCACTTAAAACCCCTTCTAGAAGCCAATAATGATGCAATGAGTGACATATTTGGGCTCGGACACATTAGCGATCCAAGGCAATCGTTGGGGAATGATTACGTGGACACATCCAAGGGCTAAGATGAATTTAAAGAAGCACAAATTGATTTGAAGGGCCAAGATTGATGCTGCTTTTCCTCTCACACAAGAAATACAAGCCAAGGATCTAGGTCCTTCTATCCAGCCTATAAATAGAGGGCTTAACCCTTGTGGTGAAAGATAGTTTTTTAAGTTTTTTTAGTCTCTTTTTAAGTGTAGTTTTTGTTTAAGTTTTTAAAGTTATTCTGTATTTCAAATTCCTTGTAAAAGTTTATGTTTTTAATGAAAAGTTTGAGGTATTGTTCTTAAGATTCTGTGTTTGATCATTTAATATAACCTGTTAAGCTTTTTAAGCTATGATGTAGCTTATTGATCTGACCTAAAAGCTTCACTAAGCTTTTAGCTTCTTAATATTTGCCTTTGTTTACTATTTTTATCACTTTTATTAACTGATTTACTTATAAAAATCTATAAAATACCAAAAATATCAAGAAACTCTCATGGAGCATGGTAAATATTGGATGGCCATGGGTTAGTGCTTATGTGGATAAGCTATAGGATGTTTATGAACTGATTTGGGTACTTTAGTGATTCACAAAAGCTTGGACTTTTGTAAGTCTTCTTTTATCTATTTTTAGCTTATCTACTCTAGAACTGCTTATTGATGTTTATTGCCTTTTCTTATTTGCTTATTTGTGCTTTGTTATGATGTCTAATGCTTATGAATGCTTAGTTGTAGTTTAAAATTTCATTTGTGCAAGTGTTCTTTAAAATCTGTCTTAAATAGCTTATCTACTTGCATAATCTGTTTCAGCTTATTTGAGTGCTTATTTGTTATTAAGATTTGCTTAATATTGCTTGTTTTACTTATTTAACATCTGGTCTTTTGAATGTGTGCTTTAAATAAGCATTAATCTCTTTAAAAAAGCTAAAACAGTTTTTAAAGGGGTGTTTGGTTTAACCTGTTTAATGGGTCAAAATGGGTCAAAATTGCATCTTTACTCTTGGGTCAGTTTAGCTTAGCTTTAATTAGTCCTAAAATTCAGTTTGTTTAGGTTTTTAAGTGTTAAATCTCATTTTCAAGGTGTTAAGAGTTTGATGTTTGAAACTGTTGGTTTATAGCTTATTTTAGTTGCTTATTTGATTGTGCTTTTGCTTATTGTTGTTTTTGTGTTTATGCATGTGTTAAAACAGGTTATAAACAAAGCTCTATAGCCTGCATTTGTTATTTGTGTTTTACCAAAACTGTCAAGTATTTGCTAAGTATTGAAAAAATTTGAGAAATGGCTTTTTCATTTGCTTATTGTTGCTTATCCTGAATTTCAAAATGCTTTTTGAGTGTTGATTATTGTTCTTTGAGGTCTAAAGTTAATCTGTTTGTAGGTTATATAGTCATAAGGATCTGTTTGTGTGCTTATTTTTAAGCTCAAAAGTGTGGTTTTGTTAAGATTGCAAAAGTTATCAAAAATTTGTCTAAGTGTTGAGTCAGTGTGAGATAGCCTTTTCATGAAGCTTTTTAAGTGCTTATTTGAATTTCAAAATGCTTTTTCTTTGTTGCTTATTGTAGCTTTTTGGCCATTCTTCTTAGTGGTATAAGCCACTAAGCCATAAGGATCCTTTTGCTAGCTTATTTTTAAGCTAGAAAAGTCCCTATTGGCCTTTTTGCTTATCAGTTTTGGCCAAAAGGCTCATTTGCTTATTTAAGCTTATCTGCTTATTGCTTGGCCATCCTCCTTTCTTGGACCTTAACAGACTTTGGCCAAAGAAGGCTATTGCTCTATTTAGCTTATTATGCTTATTTGCATAGCCCTTTGCTTATTCTAGTTTAGTCTTAGTTGATTAGGTTTAGATTAAAGCCACTCATGTTAGCTTAAATCTCTTTTCGTTTTAGTGCTTATTTGGAGCTATTTGCTTTATTAGTCATTAAAATTCTAAGTTTTATGCTTTTTGATCTAAATATGTTCATTTCTAGCCTTAATTGTAGTGCTTGATTTGTTGTTCCTAAGTCGCTTTTTATTAGCTATGCCCTTTTATCATTGTCTTAGCTTTATTCCTCTATTTTGGTTTGTTACTTGAAGCCTAAAAAAGCCCCTCTCAGTTAGTCATTTTTATGGTTTATTAGTGTTTAGCTTATTATGTCACTTTTAGCAGCTTATTTTGTGCTTATTTTTTGTTTATAAAAAAAGTTGTTTTGTAAAAGTTGCTTATTTTTAAGCCCTCTAAAAAGTTGTAAAAAAATGGCATGTAAAAAACATTTGAGAATTGGGAGAAGTCAAAGGTGAGCAGGACTCGAACCCGAGACCTCACCCCTATTCAACCAAACTTTGTTAAGATTGCAAAACTTAGCAAAAGTGTTGAATCAGTGTGAGATAGCCTTTTCATGAAGCTTTTTAAGTGCTTATTTGAATTTCAAAATGCTTTTTCTTTGTTTCTTATTGTAGCTTTTTGGCCATTCTTCTTAGTGGTATAAGCCACTAAGCCATAAGGCGATTAAGGAAGTGCCGCAAGAGTGCAATGTAGGCCAATGTTTGCGTGGCTTTATTTTTTAAGCTTTAGAAAAGATATTCCCTCTTGGTGCATTCATGGCTCTACTTAGACAGATTGGCCCAAAAATAAAACCCAGAAAAAAGCTAAAAAAAGCTATTTGCTTTAGTAGGCTTATTAGCTTATTGCTTTTTGCTTTTCTAGGCTTTTAGTGTTGTGTGATTAGGTTAGTTTAAGCACCATTTTAGCTTATTCTCTTTAGTTTTAGAGCTTATTGGCTGTATTTGTTATTAGCTTAAAAATTTCTAAGTTTTTACAGCTTTTGATTAAAATGCCATTCTAGCTTATTGTAGTTGCTTATTTTTGTTCCTAAGTGCTTTTTAGATATGCCCTTTTATCTGTCTTAGCTTATTCCTCTTTTTGGTTTGCTTATTTGAGCTTAAAAAGCCCAACAGTTAGTCATTTTTATGGTTTATTAGTGTTTAGCTTATTATGTCACTTTTAACAGCTTATTTTGTGCTTATTTTTTGTTTATAAAAACGCTAGTTTTGTAAAAAGTTGCTTATTTTTAAGCCTTAAAAAGTTGGTCAAAAACTGGCATGTAAAAAACATTTGAGAATTGGGAGAAGTTCATAAGGTGAGCAGCAGGAACTCGACCGAGACCTACCACATCATAACCAACTTTTTTACCAACACACTCTACCATTGCCCTGGGGTTCTTTTTTCGTTTTCTCTTTGCGCAATTAATCTTTTATATACATTTTAGGCCTTTTAGCTTATAAGTCATTTTTAGCTTATTTCACAGCTTATTCGATTAGCTGTTTTTCCCATCTTATTTTTATTAGACTCCTCACTGTTCAAGCTACTTTTCATGATTTTTCTAGTTTTTTTATAAATTGTTTAGTATTTTTAAACATTTAATTTCATTAAAATCGTTTTTAATTCATAAAAATGTTATAAAAAAAAGTCAAAAAAATATAATTCTTTTTTAGAAAAATTTCTTTTAACATTTAGGACTTAGAAAAATTATATTTGCTTTCGTAGGGTCAAAATTGCAAAATTTGGATTTTTAAAGAACGGGATTGAATCCCGTTCACGTTTTTAGTGTTTTCAAGCCCTGATCACCTTCGTTTTTAGTATAGTTTTCTTTGCTCTAGCTTTTTAGTTAATTAAGACTTAGAAACACCAAAAAGATCAATTTAGGACTTAATTTTGATAATTTAGGGTTTTTAGGTCCCGTTTATGATTCCCGTTTTGCGTTTTTAGTTAAAAATTTTCTTACCTTAATTGTTTTTAAGTTTTTGCCATAATTTTTCCGTAGTTTTAGACAACCAATCATAATCTTGTTCCATTCAAGCATCAAATCTCAAAACGACGCTCGACTTTCAATTGCAATCCTCGTTGGGGATAACGACCCGGGAATCATACTCCCGGATTACTATAATTGTGAATTTTTTGATTCTCATTATTATATATTTATATATTTACTTATATTTATATATAGTAAAGGGTAATTAATCAGTTTTTGGCGCCGCTGCCGGGGAGGATTGTTTACGATTGTTGAAGCCGTTTGACAATTTGTGTTTGAAAATCCTTCCGTGTGAAGTTATTTTGTTTATTTTCATATAAAAAATATAAAAATACAAAAATATTTTTCATTCTCTTTTATTAGTATAATTATAATATAAAAACAAAACAAAAAAAAACCC
This sequence comes from Tanacetum coccineum, assembly GCA_026074375.1. Lineage (NCBI taxonomy): Eukaryota > Viridiplantae > Streptophyta > Magnoliopsida > Asterales > Asteraceae > Tanacetum > Tanacetum coccineum. The sequence continues at coordinate 167 of BQNB010104710.1, read as the reverse complement.
CACAAAAAATAAAAACATTGCCCATAAAAAAGAAATAAAAAATCACAAGTTGGTAAAAGAACACCAACAAATAATACTTTCAACTGAAGTATTATCCATTAATAAGTTCCCGAACCAAAGATCAAAAACTTACCTTTTGTGTCTCTCGCGAGGTACGGCTCACCTTT
>BQNB010104709.1:0-21806 GCA_026074375.1 Tanacetum coccineum | reverse complement strand
TTTGCAACCTTGGTTCTCACAGACCCAAGTTCGAATCCTGTGGTGGTCTGTTTTGGGTTTTCTTCTTTTTTGTTTCTTTGTTCGATCCAAACGCATACCACTTAGGTATTTGAATCGGGTCTAGAACAAGCATTAAACACAAGTTGTTTTGGAAATCATGAAGCAAGCACTAGCATCCTAACGTGCTCGTGTGAGTGTAGTGTGAGCATACCGTAGAGGTGGTAATTTAATCATTAAGGTTTCATGATCTATATCATTTATTGATTTAATTCAATAAACAAAATTTTAGTAATTTACTTGTTTAATTTATGTGTTAATTGATAATATCAAACTAGATCCAATTCGATGTGTACTCGTAGTTGATTGGTTAACTAGTTTATAAAATCCCAACAGTGGCATCAGGAGCCAACTCGTTTGATGTTATGGGTTACACACCATAACGCTAGATCCGCTACGTATAATTTTAATTAATTGTTTTATTAGTAAAACATGACAATAACATGCATTCTTGTCATGTGTAGTTAATTAAAAACTAGATCTTGGTTATATTAATAGTTAATAAAGCATAAAAAAGGTAGATCTATTAAATTGTTAATTGAATCCGGATTTTATTTATTTTTATTATTTATTATTCGGCCTTAAGACTCACGCAATCATATTATATGATGTATGTGGCTCACTAGGCACCAGCTCGAAAACTTAGTGGGAGTCTTTTGGTTCTCCTTTTGGGGAAGACTCATTCCTTGTAATGAGGATTTAGAACTCATGCATTATTTGATTTACTGCTTTATATAGAGCCCGTCTTCTTCTTCTACCCTTTTTCTGTCTGTTTTAGTTGCTTATATGTTTCCATGAGAATTGTGTATATTTGCAAAAGATTTTTGAAATAATTTAAACGGACCAATACTTATATTGAAACTTGTTTTGATTAAATAAAGATTCTTGCAAAGTTTATGTGTCAGCTTGGGTTGGGCTTACATCCGATAATCATGGTCTTACAAGACTTCTCACGATGAACTTACTCAAATCTTGGTTTAATTTTGTTTGCTAATATACATATTTATTCCATGTGACTTGTTATGTGTTATTTGTAAAACGTAGTTTTTTGACAAATTAAAACAGACATTAAACTATGAAACTTGTTTTATTATAAGTTGATTGTTTTGCGATGTCTTCTGTGTCACTTGGGTGTGGTTATCTATAATGTTCAGGCTCATACCTCAACTTTCCACGACGAGACTTGCAAATCATATTAGCTTATAATGTGTTCTAAACTTTAATTTTATAAAGTTTTGTGCTTTTATCAATGAGATTGGTACTACATTATGACTTGCAAGGCATGACGCATATATGCGAATTCGTGCAAGGACATGGTTTTAGCAATTTTCTAAGGTTTAATTGACCTTTTTATCTTTTCTCATGCCACTACGTGTTTCGACATATGTGGTAATTATTGGAAGAACTTGTGTCTTCGGGCACATGCAGAGTACGATATAGGGTTTGGTCAATTTTTAATCTTTTCCTATGATATTAGTATCCCTAAATAAAAGTTAACAAAATGTTTTTCTTGACTTGTGTTTTAAAGATGTATGCTTGCATCATTGTACACCTTTTGACATACGTTTTATTAAACTTATGTGATACCCTATTTGTAATTTAAGTTGATGCTGCCCAATCTAAGAACACTTGCAATTGGTTTTCTCTAGTCAGTCCTCAGGTTAATTCTAACCCAAGGCAATTTTTCTCTATAGGTCAGACCTATGTTAATTAATGCAAGTTCTTACATTGGTTGACTTAATCGAGTATGCTTGGTCAGACCTTAGACGCGAAGTATAAGATAAGACAAAACATGTACATGACATTACTATATGTGTTACTAATGTCATGTGTCTCATAAAGCTAAGAGTTGCACTTTTAATGCAATTAACACTCGTCACTTACCTCTTGCCCCATTTATTTACTAGTTGGTCAGACATTCTGTAATAAGTGGGAGTTCAAGTTGATCTTAGTCTTTTAGCAATTAATTGGGTAGTTAATTTCTTTAAGAACTTAATTATCAAAAAATACTAAAATTGAACTTTCTACGTTCTAATTATTGGTATTATTGCAACATAAATTCGTAAACGAAAGTTTATTTTTCTTAAAAAGACAAACCTAGTCTCCTTTCCTTGTTAGAAATTGCGAGACTTACTCCTATCTCTTCTCCTTGCTTGATAAAACTAAGATATGATTACAATTGAATTTTTCTCATTATATTTAAACTCACTTTTAATCTTTCAGTATCCTTTTTCGGTTATGAAATCTTTAAAAGATAAAATATTTTGTGTAACTAGAGAACATTTTGTTTATAGCTACCAAAATAATGACATCTTGCACTTGTCCAGACGATGTATGAGTTTTAAATGTTAATAAAAGGAATTCTCAATAAACCGCAATGAGTAAAGAAAATTACTAGCATGTCTTGTAGGTATTTTTCTTGGACTCACTTTATTCCCTAAGGTGATAAACACCTTTGTGGCTATGTAGATCGATTAAGGGAGAATTGCATGCTAAATGTTCAAGTTAATGAAAGCATCGATGGCTAGTCCCTCATTCTCATAAGTAGAACTTCATATACTCTGTACAATACCTAAGTACATTGCTACTTGTAGGCATTCTAAGAGAGTAGGAAAGTAAATAAATCGCTATTTGCTTTCTACTAGCGATGTAACACTTACAATGTTGACAAATCTAGTGGGAGCTGTGCGTTTTACTATTGAAAAGATATTCATGTAATGTTGTCTAATTCAGTGGTAGCTACAAGCTTTATTTTCTTGTTAGTTACCCATATTATTTCTAGCTTATCTTGGTATAATCCATTACTTTCCCAATATGAACAACCATAGTTTTAAGGATCACTGCATCTTATTTTATATGATAACATGTTGGGCTTTCTTTTGATGTTGCTTCCCAAAACGTTAATTTTATTTTTTTTCTATAAATGGAGTGAGTGGGAGGCGAGGAGGATGGGTTGGAAGTAATAATGCAACACATTCCTTATTACAACGATATGTTCTTAAATTATTAATATCTTTAGACATTTATCATATTGTTTATACAATCAAGCGCATGTCGTATTGTTTGTCTATATTAAATAATGTTGTGCCGCACAAAAGTAGGAGAAATCTTAAGTGTGTGCAAGGAACAACATATAACAATATGATTATTGGTTTCTCTTGATTGCAAGGTAAGGAAGCTAATAATTCTACTAGGACTTAAACACATAAGGTGTTTGTTGCCCTATTACATTTAAATGTCAAGATATAATGTAAAGCTACTTCAACACATTGACTACATGTTTTAGTCAATATAATTATGGTTAAATTATAAAATCATAATTATGAAGTATGAAATTAACTTAAAATTACTATTGAACTCAAGAGTATGCGTTCATAATTACTTTAGTTACTATAATTATGTTTTCTTGTTAAGACATAAATATAAAGTCCTTGAATTATTCAATGACTTAATAACATAAAGTAAGTAGTAAACTTTTTATGTCTTCTTGTTAGGACATAAACATGAAGTACTTGAATTATTCAAAGACTTATAACGTATAACACGTTTTGTTTGCAAACATATAAACATAGAGTTCTTGAGCTATTCAATGAAATATATGTTATAGCATGCACTTGGTTTTAAAATAATGTGTATTCAATTTGGCTCGACCCAATTGGTAAGTATTTGACCTAAAGAGAATTAAGTTATCTAAGGAATTGTGATGTAGTCTCGCAATCCAAATACTCATAGAATATCACATTATTATGGGATGACTAATGTGTTAAAACAAACTATATTCATATTCTTTGATTTCTAACAACTTTAATTACTCTACCTCAAAAATCTATCAAGGTTAGAAAATTGCGTATGTCATGTATACACCTAATATGTTTCCAACCAAGAAGGTATTCAAGACATTATCTATTTATGGATTGGGATGAATCCCATTATGTCTTGATTAAAGTTCTAAAATTTGTTAATATCTTATGAAGCATACTATAAACAATAACTATAAAATGTATTTTGTATGTTCCGATTAAAACAATTTATTGTCGTTAAATATGATTGTGTGGCCGCAACCAAACTATAATTTAAGATGATTATTGATTACGTTTGGTATATCTGAATTAATTTATATAACGAGAAACTAAATGGTTAAACTATATGGAATGAGTTGGGATCCATATCCATGGTTTAACGGTATCTGTAACAAAGGGATGTTAATATCTAAAAACCATTATACTGAGATATTTCTTAAAACCATAACTCAGGTATTTCTGGGAGCAATAGAGTGTTGCTAGACGCTTTCTATTGTTAGTATAAACTTATGTACTACGCTAAGTCCCAAGTGGGAGCTGTTGGTTTGTGGTCATTACGTGTAATGTTTATACGGCTAGAAATATGTGAGCATATCGGGGGCACACACGAATACACGAAGAGTACGTTTATTGTATATTTAATATATGTAACTCGTTTATATATATTAAATATATAATATGTTTCATAATATTTATTTAACGATCTTTAGTTAACCTTTAGACGTTATTAACTAACTAAATACTCGTTATATACGAGAGAGGGACTTAAGTGTCGAAAAACAAGACCCTTGGTCCTCCTCCCCATAGTGGCTGGCATAAGAAGGATCTAGGAGGGGTCTTGGAGTCGCTTTTTAAAAAGTAACGGAGTGATAGAAAAAAGCTTGGAGAGAAAGTTAAGGTGTTATATAAACACCCCTAACCCCTCATTCCTCTCCTCACAACCCTTCTCAAAACCCATGACACAAAGTAATAACAAAATCTTAATTATGTTTTATGTTTTCTCCCCTGTTCGGCAAATCACAAAACAAGAAACATATTATTTTCATGTATATGTTTAACATACGTATGTATGCAATAATTAATATATACATGCATGATTTCAGCATAAATAATTATTGATTCAACAAATAATACAACAATGGACTTGTAGTCCACTGGTTGTCTTGTTTGTTGTTGTTCTCACAGACCTAGGTTCGAATCATGTGGTGGTCCATTTTGGGTTTTCTTATTTTGTTTATTTGTTCGATCCAAACACATACTACTTAGGTATTTGGATTGTATCTAGAACAAGCATTAAACCCAAGCCGTTTTGGTAATCGTGAAGCAAGCACTAGCATCATAACGTGCTCATGTGACGTGCAATGTGAGCATACTGTAGAGGTGGTAATTTAATCACTAAGGTTTCAAGATCTATATCATTTATTGATTTAATTCAATAAACAAAAGGTTAGTAATTTACTTGTTTAATTTATGTGTCAATTAGATCCAATCCGTTGCATACTCGTAGTTAATTGGTTAACTAGTTTATAAAATCCCAACATATCTACCATTTGTATTCATTTAATATGGTATTCACCGAGTACCTTAATATCTTCAGCCATTCTCTCACTTGTAGTTATCTGGACACCACGTTTTAGTGCAACCTTTGCAATCGAACTCCTTTTCTATAATTTAATTATCGTTGCCGCCAAATCTCGATGTTGTTTGCTTCTACCTAGTTATGCATGTTGGTGCAAAATGATGACTAAGAGCTCCTTTGTATTTTGATAATGAAAATATATATTAGGAGACACTTAAAATCACTATCGAAAGCTTGAAATATAAGAAAACGCCTTATATGTGCATTAGAAGATAATCTAGTAAAGAAACAAAGCCCAAAGAAGATATCAAGTTTATATGATGACCTTAGAGGATGCTTTAGTATTTTGGCCATAACTCCTTCATCCGGACTCTGATTTTGATGATCCAGCTGGCTACGAAAAGGGGAAAAGAAGATCTACAACTTAAATAAGGAATCAATAACACATTTTAGCGCATTGAAGCGTGAGGGTCGTGTCACTCATGAATTCTAATTTACAGATTTGAGTTTGTCGGCTTTCCTCTTACCCGACACATGTGAAAACTTCAATAAAAGTATCTACATGATATTTGATCATTTAGAAACACTCCAAATGAGGTTTAGACTTAGAGAGGAGCAAAAATGAATCCTCTCATTTTTTCATAAAACGCCAACTTAAATCTTTTATCAAACGCCTCTAGCCAAGGCCGAAACATCTTTCTAAACCTAGTATGATCATAATTTCAACATACCATCAAGAAAAAGTAATAATTTGACCTTAATCTGAATTTACGATGATCTTAATCATGTAACAGGAATTACTCCCATTTTGGTCAAACCAAGTCAAAGGCCACTTTGCGTAAATGCATCATTTCCCGTCATGGGATATGCTTTACTTAGGATGCAAAAAAACATTATCTGTTGCATCAAAATTATTAATATCAAACCATTGTTGCTTAGATTTACAACTGATCCTACATGTAATGGGTTTAAATCCCTTATTGGTCAAAAACTAAGTCAATGGTCTACTTTGCGTAAACGCATCCTTTCCTGTTATGGGATATGCTTTATTTAAGATGCAAAGCACTTAGCTTGTTTGCATAATTAAGTTTGTGGTATTTGGAAGTTAATCATACTTTGAATTTTCTCACTTCCTTACCCTCAAATGTTTTCACAAACTCACGTGTATTCCTCACATGTACAAGTCCTCACTTCCTCTATACACTCCTACAACCCATTCTATCTAATCACTTGTTTAACCTTCTTATTAACAAAGTTCTAAGTAGGTCTTGACTTTTTCCCTTTGTCGAGGGGGAAGAGTTTGGATTTGCCTAGTATTTTATATATACTGTATCAGACGAATCAGTGATTATTAACCCAAATCAATCCTTTGGTTTCTCTTAAACACCATCAACTTCATACTTATCTTCCTAAACACTCATCAAGCCTAAACATCATTCTTCACATAAAACTTCACCAAATAAACCTCAAAGTTTATCCTCCATATGCCAACTCATATTCCCTTACACAATGTACTTCTCTTGTACTTCTTAAACCCTTATGTCTCTTACATTTCAAACCAATATCTTCTATATCTTTTCAAAACATTCTCCACCACGTATCAATTATTCACCTTCTTCCCTAATGAATTCAAATTACATACACACACACTTCATCATCCTAACCCTTGATCAAGGCATGTCACCAATCAAAGTTCACACACTCTTCTCTTTTCAACCCTTGGATTGCTTCTCAAACTAACACAACAAACACACTTTTACCTCTACCCTTGATCAAGCTATCTCATCAATCCAAACTCCCTTATTTGCTTCTCAAACTAACACAACAAACACACTTTCACCTCTACCCTTGATCAAGCCATCTCATCAATCCAAACTCCCTTATTCCACTCTCAACCATTGGATTGATGCCTCATCTCAAACAAACACAACCTCTCTTACAAAAACTTTCTTCTTACTCACTTAACAAACACAACCTTCTTATCACCCTTGATCTTGCCAAATTACCTATTCTACTTACCTCTTTTTTTAACATCCTCACCCTTCATTTTAAACAAGATCAAGAGGCTCCCTTCTATCACATCATGTCACTTCATGAAAACTCACGCACAACTCATCCTCTCTTATCCAACATGTGTGTTAATGAATTTGAAATTCAAATTTCAAATCTTTCCCCCTATTTCTCACAAAGCAAGGAATATTCTAAGAATATTTTCTTGGTTCCTAACTAGCCATTTCTATCTTTAGTTGGATCCCAACTAGGCTCACTTTGAGGAATACCTAAAATACCCATTTCCAATAATTCTGTTCTCTCTTTACTTTATCAGACAATCAAAACGCTTTTAATATTTCACAAATGTTTTTATCAAATGGCAATTTGAGTTGGTTGACCTTGAGCATAAGAATAATTAAAAGGTCACAGCGTGAAGCAATTAAGGGTTTAACAAGTGCGGGTATTTAAAATGCCAAGTCCTGAAGAAAACATTTTCGGGAATCTGGCGAGCTGGCCATGCGCTGGCGCGTGGGCAGCGCGCCAGACACGAATTGCATTTTTACAATTTGTGCTCCTTGGCCTATAAATACCCACCCTTGGCCTTTGTATTCTTCACCTCTTACAAACATTCTTTCCTCTATTTTCTCTTCTCTAATCCACTAAGTCTATCACCTATTGCGTTCTTAATCTTCTTATCTTATCATTCTATTGAAGAACATATCTCCGCAAGAGAAACACACAAGTACCTAATCCATACTTGTGTGTTATTAGCTGAGGGTCTTCTTTCTCATACCCTTTCTATTTAGAATCGATTCTCTAGGTTAGGTTAGGACTTGGTTCATCTATCTTATTTCATTCAATCGAGTTATAAGGGAAGTCTTATATCCGTAGGATCAAGCCTAGATCATTGGAGATCTAGTTGGGGTTTGGTAAGCTTCCAAAGGGGAAGTTTGTCGTATTCCTAGTTGATCTAAGTGATCCTAGAGGTTAAGTCGAATCATGGGTTCTTAGGGGTGGATTTCAAGGGCGGAATACCATAGGTAGTAACTCTTCTTTGTGAGCGTCGATCTTTGTGCATATCGATGGAGTTAAGTTGTAATACGGTTTGTAGTCCACCATAAGGATTATACTAGTATAGTATAGGTGTCGTGGATTCACAATTGGACGCTCGGAAGGACTAAACCCCCCTTCCTGAACAAGTATATATCGTGGTGTCTTTCTCTCTCTCTATCTCTATATACTTATTGGTTCTTTGCTAAGTATATCATCACACCACTCGGCTCTTTTGAGACTTGAAGTTTTATAAACTTCAAAGAAGTCAAGAAACCCGCCCCCCTCTACGATTCTATAATGCAATCAGGTATGTTACAATACAGTAGGCACCATTTACTTTAATGGTTCTATATTCATTTGTGGAACCCATCATCATATCTATTTCTAGCTACTGTAAGAGGTTGTTTGTTTTGAAGGTATGGAAATGAAGTAATACTTTCATTCCCAGCATAATTGTTTGGTTTATGGGTTTGGTTTTTAAAAATGGGTATTAAACCCATTAAAATAGGCATTTTCTATACCCACCTTTGGTGGTGGGTTTACAAACCCATTTACATACCCATATCCATATTCATTCCTGTATACACACCAAATGCCCCTAAACAAGTCGCTCAAAATGATCAATGGCATAGACAAATAGAACTTAAAGTCTTATATGTATACCATAAACTAAAGGAAAATCTATTAAATGCTAACGTATAATACCTACAACAAAATGTAGAGAAAGAAATCTTGTGAGCCTTCTAAGATTGGTAGCCTCCTTTGACACGAGTGTAGCTTTTACACCATATGGAAGTATTCTGAATGGTGGTTGGTATCCAGGAACAATTCCTGAGAGTAAATGATCAATGGCATAGACAAATAGAACTTAAAGTCTTATATGTATACCATAAATTAAAGGAAAATCTATTAAATGCTAACGTGTAATACCTACAGCAAAATGTGGAGAAAGAAATCTTGCGAGCCTTCTAAGATTGGTAGCCTCCTTTGACACGAGTGTAGCTTTTACACCATATGGAAGTATTCTGAATGGTGGTTGGTATCCGGGAACAATTCCTGAGAGTAAATCTGCATCAACTGGTAATGGGTCACTCCCGGGCCAATCTGTGTATCTCGGGCCTAACCCTCCAAGAGTTTATCTACTTCGTTTTCATACTTTAGTTCTTATTTTATTTCAGTATCTTTTGCATCTAATTCATACACTTGTGATCCGTCCACTAAAGCAGCAGTAGCAGCATCAGCATCGTAGACATATAAATTTTCAAATATTTCCTTGTTATATTCACATTGATGAGGTGTCATTTTATACACTTTTTCGGGGCCCTTTAACCCCTAAAATCATGCAAATATGCCCAAATTATGTGCTTAATCGTTTCTTTTTGTTATTCTAGGCAGTTTGAGAGGCATTTTGGAGGAAATACACGTAACTTGATCATTTTTGGAAAGAAACGGGAACAAGATTGCAACTTACATAAAAGATGATAATGGAGATGGGCATACAGTTCATGAGACGCTCACAATTCCTTGTTGACCGACTGTCAAAATGTTCAAAGACGGTGTTAGCCTTAAAATATGGTGACATTCGGAATTACATTAGGTTTTCATTAGGCAAGAACGACAGGGACTATAACTGTTTTAAAAGTAAAAGTGGTCCCTTGTCTTGACCTATAAACCCCTCCATACTTCCATGGAGGGGTGAGATTCATAATTTTGTAATAAGGTTGTTGTGTGTTTCTCTCTCTAAGAAACACATCTTCGACCTTGTCTTCGTTCACTAATAATATGGCTTTCTATTTGTTTAATCCTCCCCGACCTCCGGATCATTCTTGTGTAGCTAGTGATTTCTTATGTTAACAATTGGTATCAAGAGCTAACACCGGGTGTAATTGTATTCGAAGTGTGTTGTTGTTTTGATTTCATTTTTGTAGAGCGATTGGTTCGGCGTTGTTCCTTGGCTTATAAGCTTTTCGTAGTGCTTATTTTGTGCGTGGCTAAGAAAAACGCGAGGACGAAAAGATTGTGCTATTAGTGACTCAATCGATCGAGGATTTCAGTTTGGACCGAACGAGGAACTTTCCTCTTTGGATCGATCGAGTGGTTTTTCTGTTTTGATCGAACGAGTGATCCATCTTTGTTTGATCGAACGAGTTTCATTTTTGTTTGATCGAACTAGTAAGGATCGAACGAGCAGGATCGATCGAACGAGTTGATCGAACAAGCGGGATCGATCGAACGAGCAACGATCGAACGAGCAACGATCGAACGAGCAACGATCGAACGAGCATCGATCGAACGAGAAACGATCGAACGAGTGGATCGAACGAGCTGTTCGAACGAGTGGTTCGAACAAGCTGTTCGAACGAGTGGATCGAACGAGCTGTTCGAACGAGCGGTTCGAACGAGCTGATCGAACGAGTGGAATCGAACGAGCGAAAATTTTTTGGACCGAACGAAATTTTTTTTCTAGCAATCTTGCGTGACGAAAACGGTTTCAGTAAAACGGCCATAACTTTTGATCCGTAAGTCCGTTTTAGGCCCGTGACCTCTCAAATCGAAGAGAAAAAATGAGACATGGAGGGATCACGCTATAACCAGCCTTTAAGCGGATAAGGATTTTGCGAAGGCACAAAACAAACGTTTTCTATGAGAAATGGCCATTTTTCAGTTTTTTTGGAATTTTTTTTCGCCGCTGATTTCCGAATCAAATTCACTCACGGTTGTCTATTGATTTTGTAAAATCCGTTAATATTCATTCTTATCGGTTTAAATCATTAAATTGAACAATCCCGTGAATGTTAATTAATAACAACAACACAAACAGACAAACACGATAATAACACTGACAAAAATCCTTATAAGATCCTAAATACTCCTACAATGACAAACGCTATAGAATCGACTACGATGACAAGGTAAACACGAAGTTGATTTGGTATACCCTCATTTGAGATTGAAGGTGATTTTCATAAGGCGTCTACTAATTCATCATCGAGAACTTCCTTCTTATTTCTACCCCTTTCCTTATACCCAATCTATCGATTGATGACTTCTGGAACGTACAACAGATTTTGATTGAGACTTGAATATCTGTTCCAGCAGTCAGGAGTGGTTGGTTGCAGACCAGGTAACTACCACTTAAAAGGAGTTACCGTTGTATTACTCAGTGTCACATACGAAACGCAGAAGAACGATGTTGGTGGATAATTTCAAGAGGTGTTGTACTTCTCATACTTTCCGAGTTGGGTATAAGAAGTACGTAAAAGATCTAATCTGCAGCCGGTCTATCAATCAACAACAGTGCAAGATAAGTAACAAATTTGGGGGATTCTACTGTCATTTCAAGTTTGGTAATCGGGTTTTTACTTCACCAGTGAGTGTTACAACCAATACCCGGACAGAATACGAGGTTGGTAAGTTAGCCAGAGAGTTTAAAGGTTGAGATGTAATCAGCAATTCTCACGGTTATATTTATGGCTATTCCAAACAATGATACATCACAGTCCTAAGCAAAAACTTAAAATTCTTCGACGACATTGCATTCAACAAGACCTTGCTTATACCAAGTGTTCTTATTCTAGCTTCAATTCCTCTACGGTTTGTGAATCAAAGATGGTTAATGAATTTCTTTTGTAAATCCAAGATTTGTGCTTAGACAATCAACTTTCGGAGTATAGACGTACACGACAATGATGCTTTCCGAGAGTTCGCAACCATCATGGGAAAAATGTGTACAATCCGGGACTTAGAGTTGACTTGATGTTACCAGGTGTCAACTTCAAGGAAGCAGTTGTGTATACTACTTTACTTAGTATGGTTTGTGAAGTATATTGCATATGTGAGAAGACTTGTTGCTGATTTCTCGCAGGTACACCCGAAACGAATATTCACCAAGCCTAAATACAAGAAGCATGGTCGTTGGGTGGTTTGACTTCTACAAATTCCGTTTGTGCACGTCGATGACAAGTATGAAGATGGTTGGAGCTACATCAAAGTTTCAGAACCTTTCTTCTTATATATCTGTTAAGGCCGCCACAACCAGTTTTTTTTCTTAAGATAGGGATTTTGGATTGGGGGGAAGCTGATTCAGAAAACTTCGCAAAAAGGAGTCTAGAAGAAAGCTTTTTGAGACATGCTGCATGAATTGGGAGGAAGTTAATCCAGTTCATGCATACTACAATACAATGGTCCTGTACAAGATAAAGACAATGAAGTTCCAAGCTGTAGTACAAGTTTTCAAAACCAAGGAGAACTCGAAGACATCTTCAGCTTTGAAACAGCTTTGGAAGACGTTAATTATTTGTATTTTGTACAAAAAGAACATTGTAGTAATCCATATTCCAACATATTGGGGGAAGATTGTTTTAGCCTTGAAAATATGGTGGACTTATTGTAATTACAATAAGTTTTCATTAGCCAGAACTACGGACTGATAGACTGTTTAAGATAGTATAGTGTCCCTTGTCTTGACCTATATATACCCCCTCCATACTTCCATGGAGGGGTGAGGATTCATAATTTTGTAATAAGGTGTGTGTGTTTCTCTCTCTAAGAAACACACATCTTCCCTTTTCTCTCACTAATAATATGGCTTTCTATTTGTTTAATCCTCCCCGACCTCCGGATCATTCTTTGTGTAGCTAGTGATTTCTTATGTTAACAAGACGACGTCAAGATCTTTTGTGACGACGTCAGAGTAGCCGACACTGAGAAGCCCATAGAAGATTCTTCGGGTTGACGACGTCGGGAATTACAAGGCGACGACGTTGCAACTTATTTCATATATATACAAACCTTATTTTTCATGTTTTGTGTGGAAAAATCATGTGGGAATCGTTAGTAAGCTTTGGAGTAGACATTTCGGTCAATTTTTAGAGTTTCCTAACCCTTGTTCATTCATCATAACTCCATGTTTAATTGAAGTGAAGTTCTTTATCCCTTTTAATCATTCGATATGTCTATGTGTTGTTTGATTAATTTTTCTTCGCTTTCAATTAACGTGTTTGGCTAAATTAAATTGTGTTTGCTTATGACTGCATGAAAACTAGTTGTTTATCTTTTGTTATTACTTCTAGTTAATGATGTGCACGTTAGGCTTTAGAAAACTAGATTTTCAATTGCAAAGTGAATACGTCAAGGGAAACGCGGCTAGGTTAGAGGATATCCACACAATAGTCTTCATACTACCTAGCCATTTGGGTGAATTTCAAGTTAGGTGTTTAAATTACTTACGCATTTTATTACGAGGGTGACGGGTAATAAAATTGGAGAAGACAACTAGGGGTAGTGCAAGATTAGGTAAACACATTTGTTTAACCATACGAGTTTTTCCATCACTTTACTTTTCTAGCAATTAGTTTAGAATTAGGAGTAGTTAATTAGTTTAATCAAACCCCCTTTCAAACTTGAGATTTTACTTGCTTTCTAAAAAAAATATAGAAACACAAAAATAGTATTCTCTCAACCTCTAGACCTTAGTAACCATACAATTCGAGCCTACCTAAACTATTCCCCTAGAGAATGATAATAACCCCCCGAGTCTTGCCTATACTATACTACAATAGTTAGGTACACTGCCTAGGAGGGTTGTAAAACTTTTGCGTTTACAACATCCGCATCACACATTTTCTTTGTTTTAAAGATGGATCTTGGTATCCTACACCCATATAGAGAGCCATGTTTCTTTATTAATATTTAGTTAGTTTTCTTTATTATATTTTCTTAGTGAACAAGTGATGTGGTGTTTTTACAAGCTTTAAATTTATAATAACTAGAAATACCGATTTTGACTAAAAACACAACATTCAGACAAGTATACCCTATCGAGTGTAATATAGTATTAGGTAAGACCAGGTCGTTCCACAGGATTTGTAGCAATTCACAAATTGTTTATCAAGTAACAAAGCTAATTGATTGTCACAGATCAAATAGCCTAAACATGTGTGTAAAACAAGCAAGGAACAAGGCATGATTCACATAACATAATAGATAGAGATAAAGTAAGACTTTATATAAACAAAACATTCAAGTCATATATGATGGGTAATCATAATAACAAGCATGTCTACTAATGATAACATAGAATCCTTTCGGCCCATATACTACATTATCACGAGCGCATTAAGAATGTTTATATCAAATATGCATACATATGAATTCCTCCCCGGTCAACATAAGGAAGGGTCTTAAACATTATTTCACTTAGTTTGTTTATCAATTTACCACACAATTCTCACAAGTATAGTATTGATTCGCGATTAAAAACTAACCACTACAACTACCCCTTTCGGCATATGAAATTTGCAATGATCAATCAATAGATAAACAAGGATCCAAGTAAAGATAACATCTAATTCATAAACATTCATATTCATAAGTCATAGAAAAATCATCCAAATATTATATCATGTTTCATATATGAGAACAAAGTACCAAAAACCAATATTTCGACTACGACAACCATCAATCCCAAAACTAATAGTTCCATGATCAACCAACAACCAAATGCTACTAAGATAACCCAAAATATACCAAGTAACTTCTAGAAATCCGTAACATATCACCAAATGGAGTGTTTGGTAACAAGGTTTATGGTGATGAACTTTGGAGAATTTGGTGTGAATCCTCTAAGAATCAAAGTGGAAAGTGTTTAGATTTTAGAAATGGATAGTATGTGGTCTAAATATGGTGTTAGAACTCTGGAAATTCATGGTGGAGAGTGGTGGTTCATGGTGGTGAGAAGGGGTATTTGGATCATCAGATCTTAAGATCCTCACCATTCCTTCCTCATCTCCAAAGTGATTTAGAGGTTGTATGTGTTAGAGATGTGTTGGTATGTGTTTCCCTGGAGTTTTTGGGGGTATTTATAGGGTAAATTTTACTTAGGGACCAAGCAAAGGATGAATGTTATCAATTTTAAGGCTAAATTCACGTTTTTAATACATCAGACTGAAAGTGCAGCGCACATTTATATTTGTGCCACGCACTTAGGGTGTTAATGCGGTCAAAGTCATTATTGAAGAAAAATGTGCCACACATTAGGTAAAACCGCCACACTTTGGGAAATTTTCAGCACTTAGCCTTTTTTAAGGTTGTAGATAATTGAATTCTCTTCGCGTCTCCGTTTGAACCAACTAAAACGGAGTTTGTATGACCAAGTTATGGCCAAAACAGTGAATAGGTGTCGGAAAGCATTCAACTTGAGTTATTTCTTCGTTTAAGCTTCAAATCTTCTTGTATTCTTTTGTTTTCTTCCACGACACATATCTAGAACATACAATGACAAATATATTCTATTATATACCAAAAGTTCTTATATTTAACCAATAAATATACATAAAAGTATAGATAACGCATATAGAAACATGTATAATTTAAGTGTTATCAACAAGTTAATATTAGGGCATCTTTTATTATAAATAGGGTAGTAGGATTGTAATTGTGATTATGTTGAATGATAATGAATATTGGTTGGCATATCAATTGGGGGGGTCCGTTTATCTCATTAATATAAACGATCGAAAAGTTGGTTTATCCCATCAATATAAACCATTTATCTTGCTTATTTTCATATCTTTATTTTATTATCGATCCAGTTCATATCAATTGGTATCAGAGCTGTTTTGATTTTAGGGTTTTAGTAAAAAAAGAAAAAAAGGGAGAAAAAATAAATTACTGTTCATCAAAACACTATTCATCCAAATCACTATTCACATCCAGAAATTACTGTTCATACGAATCACTTTTCACCACTAGAAAATCATCTTGTTTATAAAAAAAGTTAAATCTTCTTTTGATCTCGAGTATCAATGGGACACATGTGACGGGCTATAATGAAAAAGCATCGAGCAAGTATGGAGGCTTACAAAAAGGTCCATAGGTCCATAAGGAGACGGTGAGATCTGAACTAAAGATGGCAATTGTGCAGCAAAGTATGGAGATGGATATATAGGAGATCAAAGAAAAACTTGCTGAGAGACGGGAACAAATGGGTATTGAAGCTTACTAAGAGGATAAGAGGCGTCAGAACTGAATCAAAATATTGAAGAGGTGGATAATTTAATTTAGTCTTTCATTGAAATCTCATATCACCTGTTAAAATGCCTCAACCAGTGACAACCCAGGTACCCGCAAAACTGATTCAAAATACCCTAACACTTTAAAGAAAATAGTGGGCAAAGTTTAAGTAGCAACTAGGTGAAAGAAGGCATTCATGTCATAGTTTTAGAAGATGGTAATGGTGACGCTATGGAAGTAATTACGAAGCAAGAGATCGTCGTTGAGGCATTGAAGCTTCAGTTGGTGGTGGAGGAGGAGACTTATGAAAATTTGTGTGTTGAGGTGAAGGATACGATGGTGGTGAATTTGACAACACGATTGCCAAAGGTTCTTAAAGACGTGTCGGGGTTTGCTCGTGCTTGTTTACTTATGTATAAAAATTTAAATATGAAATGTTAGTATAAATCGACTAAAATTTTGAATGTCGTTACAGTCCTTATAAATTTTAATAACAAAATCGAGTATTTTATGAAAAAAGAATAACTTGAAAGTCAATTAAGTATCTCACAATATACTATGCAACTTTTTAGAAACGTATACCGGTAAGCTTAAAGCTTATGCTTTCATAGCTTATTTTTAATAAATAAGTTGTTTTATGTAAGTAAATGTGGAGCTCAGCTAAAATAACAAATTGAACTCGCAAGCTAATTAATAAGTACTAATTAATATTAATAAGCTAATTAATAAGCTCGCATAGTGTTTAGTGGTGTTGGTTGTTGTGGTTGGCCCAGAACAAGGTAAAGATAATCAATAGCCTAACGAATTACCAAGATGGTTACCCGATATCACTTAAAGTCGTGTAATCACTTTCCAAAGAAGATTATTCAATCCTATGCCTGGGTTATACGAATACCTCCTTTGGATAAAACCAAGTGTTTGTTCTTGTTTTAGGCACAAATCAAGAACCCTTTCGTTTCTAAGTATTTTTGTATAATGTGTCTTTTTCATGTAGTTTATGATCCTCTATTTATAGGGGAAATACTCAAAACCATAGTCAAAAAATTATGAGAGATTATAGGAGATATAATCTCATCCATAATTAGCCTCTTTGATTTTAGAAATAGTGGTTACATGACCATATTAATCGTGGTTATTAACTTACCATGTAAAACGGTCAAATCAGTTACAAGTCATTGAATTCATTCCAGCAAAGTCAATCCTTCAGCGTCCTGAACCATCAGCTAACTCATTGAAGAGTATACAAGCTGAAGGTTCAATACTGAAAAGACTCATTGATGAGTTAACCCGGTGAGGATACATCCTCTGATGGATTACTCCCTAATGGTATCCTTCAGCTTTCTCCTCAGGGAGTACAAAGCTGAAGCCATCAGACTAATGAATACCATTCAGTGAGTGAACTCACTAAACTTCATCAGCGACATGAATTCCCTTTTACCACTATCAGAGTCAGGGTGTTCATTGACCTATAGGAGTACACTCCGTACCTTCAGTCCCATTACCCGGTATGAACTGATCCCACAATTGAACTAAATTTCCAACAATCCTCCCTAATTTAGTACAATTTATTTGCATGAAAATAAACATTAAGTAAAACAAGTGAATAAATGAAAATGTCCTGAGGATTGAATTTCCATCTTAGTAAATTACATGTTCAAATATTCAAGAATCAGGGTGTTCTAAGAATTAAACCCTTCAACCCATTTGAATACCTGAAGATAAAATACACACAAGTTTCCAAACACTTAAGAAACTCCTGACACTATACAAAGCCATGTGTCCATATCCAATTCATAAATGTTGTAAGAGCCAAAGTCCATGCTCCCTGAAGCGGCAAAACCTCAACATTTACATAGGTGGTTCCTCTTTATTCATGCTCATGCTAAGCACTTTTTCAAAGAAATTAACCATTGAGAAGTAAAGACTTCATCCTTCTTTTCAGCAGGTTCCAAACACATCCTTGGGATGATATGTAAATACATGTGTGGTATGTACTTAATTACACATACCTTTGACCTCTAAAAATGACTAAAATATATCAAAAATGCATTGTATTTGTGTGTTTTGTGATTTATGATGTAAAGGTAACGGATATTCACTAAAGGACAAAAACAAAAGCAAAACAGACAAAACCAAGCACGGGATTGGAAAGAGAGTGAAAAGTCGAAGCCAAAGACGTGTGCATCTTAAATGGGCCAACCCGCACCCATTTAATGGTCGGGCCAGCCAATTAAGCCCTTATCATTAAAACTTATAAGCTAAAAAGTCCAAATCCAATCCATAACCAAACCGGACCAAACCAAAAGCCCAACAAACACTTAACCATAATCCATTTAAACCCTTTATACTGTTAGTCCTTAAGGACTAACAAAGCTAGTCCTTAAGGACTAACACAGTTAGTCCTTATGATTTACACCGTTAGTCCTTTCCCCCTAACCCCGTTACAAATTAAACAAACAGTACCCTTAAACCTTTTCCTGCCAAACCCACTATCACTATTCACCATCCCTGTCCTACCCTGTAACCAAATGACAAACCCATCTTAACCTTTTTTTCCCCACAACATGACAACCTAATTTAACATATTCCTTCAAGAAAAAGACAACCACGTTGGCAATCCCTTGCCAATTGATTGGTTGGGACATAATCAAGGGCTATGATCAATTTAAAGAAGCACAATGAAGGATTCAAGGGCTCAGATTTATGGCTTGGAGAGCACTCACACAAGAAACACACCTCAAGGATCAATAACTTCTCAATTCGGCTATAAATAGTATGTGTTTTCACACACTAGAAAAAAGTCATTTTTTTAGAGTAGCCTTTTTTTGTATTTTACAACTTTTTAATCAGCTTATTGTACTTTCTTTCAAGTATTGTAAAAGTTTTTAAGTTTAATGAAATTTTAAGTTTTATTGTTAAAATATGTTTTTCTTGTGTTAATGAATTATAAGCTTTGAAAATGTCTGATAAGCTCCATAAGCTCTTGTTCAATCTGTTTTAATAAAGCAATATAGACTTTTGTATAGCTTTTAAGAGTTTAAGCTTATTTCACCAAAATTCCACCCTTAAAATACCTCATCTTAATTGGAAGATAAGCCAAACTTGGAAGGGCTTATATGACCATACTAGCTTGTTTTCGAACAAGCTAGAGCTTATTGATAAGCTCTAAGAGCACTTTATGTCTTTGTTTAAGCAAAGGACTTTGTAAGTTTTCATTTTCACTTTTATAGATTATTTACTGCTTGCTTATTAGACTACTTACTTTAGTGCTTATTACTGCTTTTTATTGATGTTTATTGCTTATTTATGCTTGCTCATAGTTTAAATCTTCTTTGTTCATGTTTTTCATTAAAACTGTTAATTTTAGCTTAAAAATGCTCATTCTTATTTGCTTATTTTAAGTGCTTATATATGTGTTCTTATTGCTTATTAGTGCATAATATCCATTGTTCATCATCTGTTTTTAAAAATCTTAACTTAAAATAGTGAAAATCAAGCTTAAAATGGTCTTTGAGATTTTAAAGGGGTGTTTGGCACAAGCAACACTAACTTATGTTAGTGCTGTTTGAGTCATTTGTGTTTTAAAATACAACTTTGTCAAGCTTTTTAAGTTCTTTAGATCAGTTTCCAAAAGTTTTTAAAGGTTAAAACCTATTTTCAATGTTATTTGTATCAATGTCTTAAATCTGTGAGTTTAAAGCTTATTGCAACAGCTTATTTGATAAGGTGCTAAAAACTGCTTGTAAGTGTTGGAATTTTCTTGTTTATGATCTCAAATTGTTGTAGTATAGTTGTGGTTAAGTTTAGAATTGGTCTCTTAAAGTTTTCATCATATCTGTAAATCTGTCATTAGTTTAGTTTCAAAAGCTTAAATCATATTTTTAAATCGTAAATTTAGTTAAGTAAATGGAAGTTTTAGGGTCTGAAAATTAGTGCACAAGTAGTATGTAGTATAAACATCATCTGTTTAAGCTTATTTAGAGGTTTAGTGTTTATTTACTAGCTTTAAAATAGGGCTGCAGTTTGTGTTTTAGCTTTTATAAAAACTCTTAAAAAAACCAAAAACATAGATAAGTTTAATCTGTCATATTCAGTAGCTCATATTTAGCTTAATATAGATTCAAAATGGTTAAAACTTGCTTATTTTAGATCTTTGTAGTTTAAACTTTATCTGTTTTTAAGTCTTAGGGATTAGCTTATTGGTTTTCTAGCTTAAAAATCAGCTTAAAAGTGCCTTCTCAGGCTGTTTTAATTGCACTTTTAACCAAAAAGCTTATCTGATTTCTGAGCTTAAAGCTTGTTTAGGAATGCTTAATTAGAGTTTATAGTAGCTTATTAAGTGTGTTTAAGGATTTTATAGCTTATTTGGTCTTAAGTGTGCTTATAGAAGCTTTTGTGCAAATTCAGTTAAGAATTTAAGCTTTTGAGCCCTTTAAGTGTATCTGCTTCTTTAAGCAGCTTATTCCTGGCTTATTTGAGGTTTCAAAAAAAAGTGTCTTAATTAAAGTTGCTTATTTTCATAATATTAAGCTTTTTTAATAATAATTTTTGCAAAATAAAAATGTTGAGAGTATAGGAAAGTCTCAAGGGTTGAACCCGAGACCTCAACCTTAACTCACCAACACTTTAACACACCACACATTACCATCTGCGCCCTTGGGTCTTTTCTGTTAGACCTTGGGGCCATTTGGTATTTAAGGGGTGTTTTCCCTTTTAGCCTATCAGCCCTTAAGGGCTTATTTCCAGCTTATTCAAATAAACTGGTCAAATCCTTTTATTTTTCTTAAGTTCTAAACTGTTCAAAGTACTTTTTCTAATTTTTTCAGATTTTTATAATATTTTTATATTAAAACAGTTTTTAATTCATAAAAAATAAAAGTAAAAAAAATATAATTCTTTTTTCTAAAATTATTTTTAATCATTTAGGACTTTTATAAATTAGATTTGCATTTTTAGGGTTAAAATTTGATAATTTAGGTTTTTAAGTCGCGTTTTTGCGATTCACGTTAACATTTTTGTGCTTTAATCTTTAATTGCATTTAATTGCGGCTTGCCTTTATTTGTTTTTTTAATTAGTAGAAATAGAATCCAAACAAAAATCAAATCTTCGATCATTCAATCACGCGATCACGAACTTAATCACGATTTTTAATTCACGCCTCGTTGGGACCACGACCCGGGAGGTTTTGGATTTTACTTTGGTTAAAAGTAATTTTCTTAAAAACCTTACGGAATACTTACTCTTACTATTATTTGATATTTTGGCTATTAGTTATATACTAAATATATATTAAGTATTTCTTATATATACT